>JAIUZE010071255.1:0-74086 GCA_022085475.1 Heliosperma pusillum | reverse complement strand
CGATATGATATTTGAATATGATTTGTATGCAATTAGTCACATGATAGGAAGTTTGTCCCGTGACTGTTTGATTATATGGTTGGTGTCATGTTGACTAAGTACCCATAGAGAATTATGAGTATATGGCGTCTTGACCATTCTAATTCTAAATGAGTAGCTTGGACCATGACATTGATAGGTCGTACTATCTTTAACGAGCATATGGAGTTCACAGCTTGATAGCTTTTGTGTCACTGGCTTGGGCCTTTTGATACCAAGCCGGGGGCATGGCTGCCTAATTGCTTCCACTTTGGGAATGGAGCCAGCTTAAGTACTAGCCAACTCTGCTTAGGGGGTTGCCTAGTAGAGATTCTCATGTACTTTTGGTAATGAGACAGGGAATGGGTTAGCTAATGTCGCTAGGTCTGATCAGTCTAGGACTAGGATGTTTTCCTACCTTGTGGTATAGCCTCGAGTTACAGAAGTCGACTATCGATGGTCCTAAGAACTTATGCCTGTTTGTAGACGTATTGGTCTTTCATGTTCGTATGATTCTATGAATCTTAGAAGGTGAGATGCAAGCCGGCTAAGGTTGATAGAGTTTGGATTAACGGTTGTTAACTGATTCACATGATATTATGTTTGATTAGGGTTTGAGTGTATCATGGCCATGTTAACGGTAACCTCTGAGCTAGCATACCAGCTTCCCTACCTCGTGTTATAGTTTATTAGCGGATTCACATGATAGCTTTCACATGCTAGGTTATATGTTAGTTAATTGTTCATAACATGAAAAGCATATCATATATGTTAAGGTTTTGTATTTTCCATATACATTGCTTTTATGTTATTCATGTTTTATTAAACTCGACATTTCGTGGCTGGGAGAACTCGGAGTTACTCCCCACTGACTGTGGCTTCCGTGTTTATATTTAATGCGGTTGGCAGGTTTGTGATGCATACATTGGGTACATTGACGAGCTAGCGAGCGAAGTATTTACCTTGGACCTATATTCGGTTCTTAGATTGTATATTATTATACACTCTTTTATTTCCGTATTTATACGGGAGATATGTCTCCCGTCTTGTATAATTCTTATGTATAATATTATTTTCCTTTTGTTATGAATCTTTTTATTTATGACACCTTTGTTTATTTATTTAAATTATTTTTTTTCTTTCCGCAAATTTGAGGGTGTCACAATGAGCGATATTACGGCTAATAGTTAGTTAATTACTTAATTAAAGCTACGTCAAAGCAAGAACGGAAGTTCAGGGACATAAGTCAACCTAGAACAGGCGCAGCAACAACTACGTCCTCTGGAAGAGGCGCCTCCAGAGGCGCAGGGCTCATTGCGTCTGTTCTTAAGCTGAATTCTAACTGTGAAGTCACAATTGCGAGCAGTTAATATTTTTGTTATATTTACGATTGATTATTGACCTACAACTCGAGTGGAAGTGGTTTAACATGTTAATTATACTATAAGTTGTATCAATAACGAATTCCAGAGACTTGATATAAACAAATCAAATCTCTAAGACCCAATTTTGACATAAAGACGAAACGTTTTATACAAAAGACTGTATTGAAGAAAAGGAATAAGATAAAAAAAATCGCAGGAATCAGAGGAAGAAGAAGAAGAAGAAGAAGAGCAGAAGCAGGGCAGCCTCTATAAGAGACGCGGCATGTGCTGCGATCCTTCCAGAAGGCGCAGCTGATACTGCGTTTCTTCTCGACGTCTGATGACTGCAAAAAAGCTTTTGTTTTGAAATCCATTTTGAACTTACTTCTTACGTGAATATTACATTAAATCGAATGAAAAATAATTAATACAAAATAAAAAGACGGGATTTACTCCCTCAAACTTACATGTTTGACGAAACGAGATTAACTAAGTTAACGTTAGTGATTGCTCGATTCGAATGTACGTAGAAAGCTCCCTCGTTAAAGGATCTAAATTGATTGATTGTGTAGTGGTCAAATGGGTCGGTCATGCAACGCGACAGGTACTCAGAAGGATCTGAGCTTACGTGGTCGATTGATCAAGCATGTAGATGTCGAAAGCATAGAGCAAAGTCTAGAATGCAAAGAGAGAAGAGAAGGGCGGAACACTCGCGTGCCTTAAAAGTGAGATCGGATCTCTCCTTTTATACCAGAAAATGTGAAGAGTTTTGAAACAACACAAACTTTAGAAAGAAATCACGTGCTGGGGAAGGGGCGCAGCAGGAGCTGCGATCCTCCAAAGGGACGCAGTGCATGCTGCGTTATTTCCCCAGAGGTTTCCTTCTGCGGAAGAAAGATTTCCACGTTTCTATTATGAAATTGCGGTAGATCTATACTTCCTTTTTAAAAGATACGAGATATATTTTACCAAAAAGATAGAATTGGAAGATTTAATAAAATATCCAAAATATTCTAGAGCGTTCAGACTCGGCTTTTTAAAACGGTTTCTAGAAAATAAAGCGGTTTCAGACCCGGACTCCAAATGAACTCTAATGACTGTCAAAGCGACCGTACCAGTGTGTAGATGACGACCAAGGGGTAGACACAAGTGTTTGAGCTATCACTTGACGATAAACCTACGAATTGCCATAAATCGTTTCGCGTACCAAACATGCGGCCCAATCATCACTGGGTGGTTGGCGGAAGGTGTAGAACTGAGGTATCTACAGGCCTACCTTGTCAAATAGGAGTGCTACCCCCTCGGTTGCCGGAGGTAGCACATATGAAATAGATAATAAAGAAACGACATTTAACTGAATAGGTCAAGTTTAATGTGGTTACAACTGAATAACCAAAATCTCAAGGTAATCCAAACTTATCCAAATCTAAAATAATTAAATCAAATGATTGTCTCGACATCTAGACTATGTGAAAACTAATCGGCTCATAATTAAGAGGCGACCCCAACAAACTCCAAGCATGCTCAATGGATTACCTGCTAAACTCCTGCTCTCAATTCCCTAATGGATCACATTAGTTTTAGAACACAACACGGGGTCAGCACAATCATACATTAATAATCAATGTCAACACAAAGTAGCAACACAATCATATCAATAGATCATCATTATCTCTACTCCGGTAACCAGAATGGTTGTCATTGCAACGAGTAGGCGGGTTCCTATCGCCACATGATACCCACCCCTGCCGAAGCCAAACTGCAGCACTGGACATGAAAATCCCCGCTCATCGGAACGAGTTTAACCCGGATCATTAAAGTGCACATCCCCCTTGTGATGGGAGTCACAAGAGGGGAGACATGGGGGTGGAACCATTTCCCGAAAATGCTCCACAGTATCAATCACAATAACATCATCATGACCATTATCACAATCATTATCATAATCAACATCACAATCATCATCAACAATAATCAATAATCAACCAATATACAACTATACTGTGCAGGGAAACCTTACCTCAAAAACAATTTGATGCGATGATGATCAAGCAGGCTAGAATGTTTCCTCTACAAAGTCCTCCCCACCTAACAATCACACACAGTGTGATATCAAAACCCATTAAGAATAATCGAATCCCATCACTAACCCAGATCGGGGTTTTAACTAATTATCCAATAACACTAACACACTAACTTGAATAAATATTAAGATACTTACTAGCATGATTGATGCGATAGAACAATCCCGAATGCCCAACGACAAGGCCGGGACACGCAGCCGAGTGCGCAAGACACTCGACCGAGTACACCGTACTCGACGACCGAGTGCTTCACTCAGTCGGCCGACCGACTGTCACCTAAACAGAAGCTTGCCTAAGAGACACTCTCAACCTACTCGGTCGTGTTCAGGCCATACGACCGAGTACCTAACTATAAGAATACGGAGTATTAAAATTAGTTACTTTTACATTTATGTAAATGTCAATTTATGCTCTTTCTTGATGAAAATCTTAAATCCATTTTTCGTAAAATGCAAGCTAAGATTTTCTTGCACTAGTAAACCAATTTCTTGCACAAGAAATTAGTTTATTTGATAATAAACGGTCATATTTGTAGTGTTATCATGTTTGTTGATTAATATTATTATAAGACAATTTGATTAATTGTATGTGTTTATGTTGCTTAAAGTATACACTGCTTTAACATTATAAATACTCATTATACTTCACATTTCCAGGTGTGCAAAAATTATATATATACTCGAGAAAAACTTTCAAATCTTTGAAGTGTCAAAACAAGAAAAACGACTTTGATTTTAAAACTTGCAAAATTGTGTTTAACATTCTAATTTTAAACCATTTTGCTAAATCGTTTAAGTCTTTTGCTCTTGAGTTAGTCCGTTGCACAAATGCATTTATCTTGTTCGATAATCTCATGTTAGTACTTAATCATTATCTCCTTCCTTGAAAGTGAGAACATATTTGAGATATATGAGTCTTGTAACAAATCGAGAAAGAACCAAAATCAAAGTCTTGAGGTAGAGGTACCTTAAGCACGAAATCTTATTGCGGAGTAACTTTATTCAAACATCAACCAGAGTAGATTGCGGAAGTCTCTTAGCGGACTTATAACTTCGAGCAAAAGTCTTATTGTGCAACCTAGGTAGCACGGACACTCCTCCTACTTAGCCGTCCTGTGTCGGACACCGTGTCGGACACACAGACACACGGACACCTATAAAGAAGGAATGAGAGGTTGAAAGATTAAAAGAGATTGATTAAAGATGATTATGGGTGGAAAATGAGAATAATTTATCGTCAAAGTCAAATTTTACCTTCAATTATTTACATTTAATACCAAATACTAATACGAATATAAAGTTGTACGTTATTTATAACTTTAAAATATATATTTTATTAAATTTAAATACCGTGTCCCGTGTCCTAAATTTCACGAAATGCCGTATCACGTGTCCGTGTCGTGTCCGTGTCCGTGTCCGTGTCCGTTTTGGTGCTACCTAGTGTGCAACTAGAGTAGGTTGGGGAGTTATTTTTGTTGTTCGGGGTTTAGTTGTATGAGTTTATTTACGCGAAATAGTGGCCGGACCAACTTAAAAAAAATATCACTATGTTTTGTTTATTTTACTTTTATTTCCGCTGCACTATAGCTCTCGATTTTTATATGAGAAACCACAATAAGTTTTTATTGTAACATATACTTGCTGAATTGTTGTTGTACGCTTTAAACTCAATAGTTTCAAGTAATAACTTTACATTTCTTCTATGTATTGTCTAAAGTGACCAAATAATTTCAAAGGAATTTTCGTTAAGCTTAAAGTGTAAAAAAAAACATCTCATTCACTCCTTCCCTCTTAAAAGTTGTCCCCCTTAATTTTTCATTTTTAACAATCACGGTCAAACGCACCCTAAAAAATGATAGTGAACAATTTTGTATTTACTTTGTGGAACGCAAATTCTTATTTAGACGGATCATTTCCTTCTGAAAAATAAGACGGGATTATGTTGTCATTATTTGATAAAATGTAACCACAACTTATATCAACGTGTTTTCAATAGTGTTTACATCTGTAAAGTGATTACAAAATCTCGTCTTATTATTTTAGATTAAAATGATCCATCTGAACAAGAACAATTAAAAATGTAAAAGTACACATGAATATGATATACTCCGTATAAGATGATAGGTGCATAAACATCTTTAGTCACAAGTGGACTAAAATTTAGAAGATGAAAGCATATTATGTGCACTAGGTCTTGCTTGCGACGGATTGGATCTTGCGACGGGTATTTTGTGAGAGGAAATGGGTAGAGGGGACAAGGTGGGCACCCCCCATGTGCTTCTCCACTCACCCTTGATGGGTATTTTGTGAGAGAATATGGTATCCGTCTTAAGCTTGCGACGGATAGTGTCCGTCACAAATGAGAATTTGGGTATTATGTGATGGGTTCCCTATCACACGATACAAATTGTCAATTTGTTTTGCCAAAATCAGTTACTTGGCTGACAAGAAGAGGCGGCGGAGATGGTGGGCCATGTTATCAGCATAAGGAAAGTGTGACATCAACCTTCTTAAAGCAGTTTTCATACCTGAGAAAACTCCTTTTCTCATACTATTGTCCTTTGTTTGTTACATGCTATCTTATCTTTCTGGGCCCCACTTTATATACCACACGCGTCAAAATTAAATTGGCAAAACGCACCCAATCCCGATTAAATTAATCAATAACAATCCCTCAAGACGATACTGTCCATTTTAACATATAAGTACATAACACTTTTATATATAAAAATGCGTAGCGAAAAATAATATATTTTTGTTTTTATACCCAAATACTATGATATTTTCCGTCTTAAGCTTAAAGTGGATAGTGTCGTCTTAAATGAGAATTTATATTTACATGGAAGAAAAAATATCATTTAGATCACAATTGCCTGTTTAAAATTGATACTAAAATGGGTTAAACAATATGTAACTGATAAAAACAAAATACTTAGGTTCAATCAAAGTAGCAGTCTTATTTTGTTATACGGAACATGTTATATGAGATGTTATTAGACCCGTTTAGTATTAGGACGGAATATATAGATCTTAAGAGTGACCTATTACACTTAAACTTGTGCAAAACTATTATACTCCGTAAGATACAACCAAGTGATTAACTCCTTCCAACTAAACTATATAGTCATTTTATTTGAGTTTTTGTCTAATACCATACACCGTAGATCTATTGTATCCCACATTCACCCTAACCCCCCCTTCCTCTTGAAATACCCTAAATCACCTAAATCTATATTTAGGAAATAGACCTAACCAATTTTGAGTTTAAATGCATTGTTTCCCTAAATCAACTTATTTGTAATATATAACAATAATTTTCAGTCAAATGATTTTTCAGTAGGTCTTGTTTGTGACGGGTCGGATCTTGCGACGAGTATTTTGTGAGAGGAAATGGGTAGAGGGGACAAGGTGGGCACCCCCATGTGCTTCTCCACTCACCCTTGATGGGTATTTTGTGAGAGAATATGGTATCCGTCTTAAGCTTAAGACGGATACCCCCGTCTTAAATGAGAATTTGTGATGATTTTTACTATGCAAAGTTAGAAAAAATCACACTCTAAATCATTGAAAAAAAAAACAGAGAAGTGTAGACCTTGTAAATTAAAAGTTCACATAAGGTCCAATGATCCACAATGCGGAAAATTGCTTATTTAATTCTCAAATGAGAATACCTACATTTTATGTAGTAGATTTCATATCTAACCGAGTTATTTAGCCTAAATGACTTAAATATAAATAATGAAAAATAGGGATATTTAGAAAGTGCGAATTATTACTGCATTAAATCAACGATCACTAATATTTAAGTTACAACCGAATTTTTTCCTCGCTTTTCTACTACGTGTCGACCTCCTATTGGCTTAGTCAGGTACATGAATGGGTACTACCACCCTATCTCACCCACCCACATATTTTCCAATAAAGGCATATAAATTGGCTTTTGATCAATAACATTAAAACTTTAGCCTAAGTTGTACTATGAACAAACCTTAATTGTCACAAAGAAAAAAAAAAGGACATGGAAAGCACAGATTCATCTTCTACCCCACCATACCCTCAGCTACCTCCTGGGTTTCGATTTCATCCTACTGATGAAGAACTCATTGTTCATTACCTCAAAAGGAAAGCCTCTTCTTCTCCTCTTCCTGTTGCCATTATCGCCGAGGTCGACTTGTACAAATTTGATCCATGGGAATTGCCAAGTAATATTTTTATTTCTTACCCAATTTCGCAATTCTAGTTTATATTTCCTATTTAGTAACCGTCGTAACCCATTATCGCGATTAAACCTAGCTAAGTGAGTATTTAGACGGTCTGACAATAAACTTATTATCAAGTGTCCCTCTATAAGAATTTATGTACCAAGTATTAGTAGGACATAGGAGTTAGGAGTAAGGTTATGTATGTGTCACTTTTTATATACAGTCCATTTTGACAATATTACTTTTTTTATATTGTGATGTTATAGGTAAGGCGATATTTGGAGAGAACGAATGGTACTTCTTTAGCCCAAGAGATCGAAAGTACCCGAACGGAGCAAGACCAAATCGAGCAGCTACTTCCGGGTATTGGAAGGCTACCGGAACAGATAAGCCGATAGTAACATCTATTGGAAATCAAAAAGTTGGTGTTAAGAAAGCCTTGGTATTTTATGGTGGTAAGCCTCCTAGAGGCATCAAAACTGATTGGATTATGCATGAATTTCGGATTATTGACGCCAACCACAACTCAAAAACGCCTCATTCTTTTGGTGCTCTCTCTAAGAAAGCCTCTCTAAGGGTATTTTGCTAACTTTTCTATTTGCTCAAACATTGGTATATATACATACTATCGAAGTATCAATAATTTTATCTATTTTAATGGTTTTTTCTATTTGATTATAGCTAATAAAAATGTTGTTTTCTAAACGTGTTGTAGGTTTTTATCTCGTTTTCAGTTAGTAGTTTCACTATGGAAACATTCTATCGGTGGTACATCGTTTTTGGATAGAATCACTCTTATATTCATTCTATCTGTGCTACATACATCGATTTTTATTGGGATCTTATTATGTTTAAGTTCGTACTAAATTAGCTCATTTTGATTGGTGTGTTTAGCTTGACGATTGGGTGTTATGTCGGATTTACAAGAAGAACAACACTCAAAGACCATCGGACCATGACAGGGGCGAGATGTTAGAGGAGATGATCAAGCAACAAAAGTTTATGAGATCACTTTCATCAAAACATACAACTTCAAGTGGCCTAATTATGGATCAAAACATAAACAATGATCAGAATTTCTTCGAGATGTCACATTTATCTACTCCGTCTTCAAGAACAGACCATTTATACCCTGAATCTCCTCTGCCTATGAGCCTTCACAACGACCACAAGCGCGATCACCTCTACTGGGAGGAGACAGATGGAGGCGATGGTGGTTCATTATTGAGTAAACGGTTTCACCACCAACAGCGATCAGTTCAACCGGATGGGAGCTCGGGAACTGAGGGAAATAACTCGTTTGTTTCGATGTTGAGCCAACTTCCTCAAGGGAATAACAGTATCGGTTTTGGCATGGGAAGTCCTCTAATTGTTGGGTCCATTAGTGATCATAGTGGGGTTCTTCCGCAACAATTTCAAAATAATGTTGATGGGACATGGAATTCATAGCTTCTTTTTGTGATCAAGGCATGTTATACAGTTATAGTGCAACTGTGTTGTAAAATTTATTCGTACAATATATGGGCTATCTGATGTGTATGTAGTAAAGCAAATACAAACAGGATTATACTGATATCATTGAATACATATTGTTTGACACTTAGCGATTACGGAGTATATTTTTACTTAACAGAATTAAGAGTGATTGTCCCTTGAATGAAATTAGGTCCTTTTTTCCTAATTGATAAGGATTATTCAAGCAATCTTTCATTTATGCATAGTACTTTATTGTTCTTCATATTTCAAGCTACTACGAGAGGAACCGTTGTAGTAGAGCATACAAAAATGGTTCCGGAGTATTTACTAAACCATTATCTAAAAGTGTGACCCTTTGAAAAAAAACACGGAAGACCTTTTAGAACGGGTTTTTCTTAAGAACCCTTCTTGAAGTTGTGTAAATATATAGGATAAGTATGTTGGTGTATGCATCTAATCGAACCCAAACTCCCGCCAAATGAGGCAACAATTGTGTCCATGTTCAAACAGAACATGCGCGATTTCATTCAGCACTGCCGCCCTGATCGGGGACACCAAATCCGGTCGGGATCGTGGCTATCCCGGTTGTTGATTGCTTCGTGAATCCACAACTACCACTAGCCCTGGTCGGGACCAGCCGCCCCGATCGGGACCAGCCGCCCCGATCGGGGTCGCTACAAACTTGGGATTGCTCGAAATTCATCTATAATATTTCGCCAAGTGTAAAGATAAAAACTATCCCAGAGTATACAAACCCGATAGGGGATGTCATATACTTCGTCCATACTTATCGAACATCATTTATATGTGGTAAAACTTATCCTTTAACAATCATGAACTCAATATATATGACGACATGAGCATACACTCTATATTCCTGATTCACATTCTATCTATTACGACTCCAAGCCGATTTTAAATTACAACGTGAATGCACTTAAATGTCATTGCGATCAAAATTGCTAACTGTTGGAATCAGAGTGTATTTTATACGGAAGCGTAATGAAAAATATTACTCCCTCCTATTCGGGATAACTTTCCTCATTAAAGAATGAACCAAAAATTAAGGGTGGGTAATTAAATAAACTAAAGTATTGTGGTGGGGTGAGGTGATTGGAGAGAGGGAATGTATTGTGGGGTGAAGTGATTAAAATAATTATTGTTGTGAGGTAAGGTGATTAAAATAAGATAAAGTATGGGTATTGTGGGGTATTGTGATTAAAATAAGTATAAAAGTTTACCAAAAAAGGAAAGAGGGAAGATATTGTGAATAGATGAAAATGGAAAGGGGGAATGTTATTGTGAATAGGAGGGAGTATGTGATAAGGGTAAGACGATAATAATAAATTGCACTCTTACAATAATTTTATTATCTCTTAATAAAATTGAATACACACCAATTATAAATAAACACACTCTCTCTTATCTCACAAATATTTCTACGACTCACTAAAACTTATAAGACTCCTCTTATTGTTTGCTTTGCTTGTGAGTGAGTTTACCTAGAAGAAAAACTAGCCTATTTATAGTACATGAAAGCACTACTGAAATAATGGTTTTCCCACATGAAGTAATAAAAGTCTAACTAACATGTGTAAAATGCTATTACCCTTGTTGCTTCTTACTATTTTGACAGTAGAACTATTGTTGCTAGTCCACAAATTTGCTTGTCGCCAAATATGAGAGTAGGTGTTGAATATTTTAACACTCCTCCTCAACGACTACTCTCTCCTAGAGCTAGTCGAGAAATCATACCAAGTTGAGTTCGAAATTTCTCAAACTTTGGACCACTCAGACCTTTGGTAAAGATATCAGCCACTTGATCATCGGTCTTGACATAGTCCAGATGAATCTCACCTCTTAGAACTTTCTCTCGTACAAACTGATAATGTACTTCAACATGTTTTGTCCTAGCATGAAAAACTGGATTTTCTGCTAATCTCATTGCTGACATGTTGTCACACTAGACCTTCACTCCAGAATCAACTGGTTGTGATAAATCCTTCAAGAGCTGTGTTAGCCACACACACTCTTGTGCTGCCATCGATGCTGCTCTAGACTCTGCCTCTGTACTCGACAATGATACAGTAGGTTGTCTCTCACTACACCAAGAAACAGCACCCAAACCAAGACCGAAGATATATCCGGTAGTTGATCGACGTGTGTCATGATCACCGGCATAATCAGCATCACAATACCCGTGAATTTCAGGCAATTCACCACTTTGGTACAATATTCCATAGTCAACGGTTCCCTTAATATACCTCAATATGCGTCGTATTGCTTCCAAATGAGAATTATTTGGATTTTGCATGAAACGACTCACTACACTTACCGCGTAAGAGACATCAGGTCAAGTCAATGTGAGATATATAAGACTTCCCACGAGTTGTCTATACATCGTCACATCCTCCAAATCTTTTCCCTCTGTAGAACATAGTCTAGCATTGATCTCTGTTGGAGTTGACACTGGTTTGCAATCGAGCATTCCGTACTTCTCCAAAATATCCTGAGCGTATTTCTGTTGACAAATAAATATCCCATCCTTGGTTCTTTCTACCTCTAAACCAAGAAAGTGTTTTAGCTCTCCAAGCTCTTTCATATGAAACCGTATTGAGAGATTTTATCTTATTTGATGAATCTCTCTTTCATCATCTCCAGTGATGATAAGATCATCCACATAAACGAGAACCACTAATAACTTTCCATCTTGAGCTTTCACAAACAAGCTCGAATCTGCAGGAGCAACTAAATAACCACTTTGCAATAAGAATTCAGCTATCTTACCATACAATGCTCGTGGCGCCTGCTTAAATCCATAAAGAGCTTTCTTCAACTTACATACGTAATGTTGATCAGAACTCTCAAACCCTCTAGGTTGATCCATGTATATTTCTCTATCAAGCTCGCCGTGAAGAAATGCATTCTTCACGTCCATTTGCCACAATTTCCATTGGTTACTAGCTGCAAGTGCTAGTAGACCACGTACCGTGGTAATCTTTGCAACCAGACTAAATGTCTCATCATAATCTAGCCCATATTGCTGAGAGAATCCTCGAGCTACAAGTCGTGCCTTTTACTTTTCAATAGAACCATCTGGCTTGGTCTTCACTTTATACACCCACTTACATGAAATGGGTTTAACATCACTTGGCTTTGGCACTAACTCCCAAGTTTCATTTTGATGAAGTGCTTGGATTTCCTCTTCCATAGCCTTCATCCAATCTTTGCCACGAGCGGCCTCATCGTAACTACTTGGCTCTTTCACGGTATCCTCCATCATTGCTGCATTTGCATACTTAGGATTTGTTTTATGTGGTCGGCTAGTTCTCCTCAACTGTTGTTGAATTTCCTTATCCCGGATAAGGACATCTTCAACCTGACTCGGTCTATCTTCTTCAGGAGTTATGTGGTGTACTCCCGTTCTCCAAGGACTTTTCTCTTTTACTGGTAAAGTTTTAGATTCTTCACCGTCGGATTCACCATCACTTTGACTAGACTGATCATGTTGACCATCCATCTTATCATTGAGTTTTTCCTCAATCTCCTTTGAGTCCGGCAGTAACACAGCCTGCGGTGACCACCACGATGATGCTTCATCAAACACCACATTTCTTGACACATGATACTTATCAGTGGTTGGATCACAACATTTCCAACCTTTCCTTTGATCATCGTACCCAATAAAAATACAACGGATCGCCTTCTTGTCAAACTTGGTACGGAGATGATCCGGAAAAAAGACATAACATACACACCCGAAAACTCGTAAGTGACTTACAACAGGTTTTAGCTTCCACAACCTCTCAAATGGAGAGACGTATTCTAGTCTTGCTTGTGGTAGCCTATTTGTCACATGTGTAGCTGTCTTCATGCATTCAGCCCAGTAACGTGGAGGTACATTCTTAGCATGTACCACACTTCTGCATATCTCGGCAAGATGTCGATTCTTCCTCTCTGCTACTCCATTCTGTTGTGGAGTGTTTGGACACGTCAACTGACGTTTGATCTTGCAATCTTGTAGATATCGTGTGAATTCTGTGGATGTGAACTCTCCCCCATTTTCTGTACGTAGACGCTGAATCCTGCTACCAATTTCTTTTTCCACTTTTTCTTTGAAAGTTTTGAACTTGTCAAAAGCTTATGATTTTTCCTTTAAAAAATCAACCCACACATATCTTGAGAAATCATCAATGATAGTGATCATGTAGCGATAACCACTAACTGATGGTTGATTCACCGGACCAAATAGGTCAGAGTGAATAAGCTCCAAAGGTGCCTTCGCCTTGAACTTTGACTCCTCATATGGCAACTGGTGTGCTTTGCCAAATTGACACCCAGCACAAACTACATCATCCTTCACATTTAGTTGAGGAAGACCATTAAGCATTGATTTACTCATCATGACTTTAAGCTTTGTGTAGCTTACATGCCCCAAGCATGCATGTCATAGATCAGCCGTCTCATTTTTTCTAGCTTTGTCTACATATGCCGTTTGAGCAGACATTACGTAAACTGATTCCAAACGTCGCCCTTCCATGATAGGAGATGAATTTCTCTCCAAATTTGGATACACTTTCACATCATTAGGCCCAAACACAACATGGGTTCCCGAAGCGGCTAGTTGTGATACTGATATTAAATTTTTCGTCATACCTGATACATGATAGACATTATCAAGATAAACTTGCTTGTTACTATATCTTGGGATAACCATGGCCTTGCCAATATGAGTGATTGGCAACTTCGAGTTGTTTGCAGTCACAACAACTCGTCCACGCTTGTACTCGGACATGTTTCGGAACTTATCTTTGTCTCCTGTCATGTGATTTGAACAACCTGAATCAATTATCCAATCATCTTTATAACTGATTAGCTTGTCACTTTCCGCGACTAGTGCCATTGATTTATGCACTGTCGGATTCTTGCACGAACCTTCTTGTTTAGCTACATATGAAGCTTGAACATCCCATTCAACTTCACTATTCTCGTGCTCTTTTGATGTTGCGACATTTCCTTCTACAGGTTTTGACCAACAATCTCGAGCATAGTGTCCATTTTCCCCACAATTACAGCAAACATCATCTTGTCGCCCTTGACCTCTTTGTTGGTATGATTGTGGATTTTGACGAGCTCCCCCTCGTTGGAAGCCTCCTCTTCCTTGGCCTCTTTTGAATCCTCCTGCCTTTCTGTTTGAACTACCTTGAGAACTCGATCCAAAATTTCTCTTGTCACCTACTTGGTATAACTTTTTATTACCAAAGAGAGCCTTTTCCTCATCCTTGATGGATGCTCCAGACATTTGTTTATCTAGAGCTTCTTGGTTGGCTAACATATTTTCAAACTCAATAAGAGTTGGTTGTGTAGCCCAACCTCGAACTGCTGCGACAAGAGTACTGAATCCCGGCCTTAGACCGAAGATAATAATTCTTCGCATCCTGGTATCCGTGATTGGATTTTCAGGATCCAACTTTGTGATTTGCTCACACAAAGTTTTGATTTTGGTAAACCATTGGTTTACCGACATGGTATTTTGTCGAACCGACATTAGCTCATTCTCGAGCAACTGGAGTTGAGAATCATTCTTCTTTGAGAACAACTCTTTCAAAGTTTCCCATGACTCCTTTGGTGTTTCCGCATCCTTGATGCGATACAGCATATCGTCCTCGACGGTTGCTGTTAACACGTACATAGCCTTCCCGGCTTTGACCTTCCACTTCTTCAGGTCTTCTCCTCGAGCTGGTTTAACGGTTTCACCACCGCCAACTATGCTCCAAAGATCTTGTCCCAACAGATAGAATTGCATACGTGTGCTCCACGTACTGTAATTTCCACTGTTTAACTTCTCAATACCACTAGTTGAAAAGTTGATATCTCACATGGTGACTTGACGACGCCCGGCTTAATCAAGTAAGCTTGATCCCTGACCAATTTGCTTCACAGTCCCGGACTGTGCACTCTAAAATAATATTGATCTCGGATCAATATTTGGACAAGATAAATAACACTCCGCCTTACTGGCTCTGATACCAAATGTTGGGAATCAGAGTGTATTTTATACAGAAGCGTAATGAAAAATATTATGTGATAAGGGTAAGACGATAATAATAAATTGCACTCTTACAATAATTTTATTATCTCTTAATAAAATTGGGTACACACCAATTATTAATGAAAACACTCTCTCTTATCTCACAAATATTTCTACGACTCACTAAAACTTATAAGACTCCTCTTATTGTTTGCTTTGCTTGTGAGTGAGTTTACCCAGAAGAAAAACTAGCTTATTTATAGTACATGAAAGCACTATTGAAATAATGGCTTTCCCACATGAAGTAGTAAAAGTCTAACTAACATGTGTAAAATGCTATTACCCTTGCTGCTTCTTACTATTTTGACAGTAGAACTATTGTTGCTAGTCCACAAATTTGCTTGCCGGCCAAATATGAGAGTAGGTGCTGAATATTTTAACACTAACATTTAAATTTCTGAATTTGTAACACATGCCATTGCCCATAGTCATCAAACATCATAAGCAGGTTTCCAGCGTTAGGCCTATTTGGTAATTCCCTATCAACCTGAACCTTCTGAGAACCAACTCGATCAAATTCGCAAATTTGGTGAACTGAAACGACTTGACCAGACCCGGGGTTAAATTAAGAATCAAAATCAACCCGACTTACGACCGATCTTACGATGAACCGACACGAATCACACTTAGGCGAATCGATTCTTGACCCTGTCCAACCTGAACCCCAGATGACCCAACCCGCTTTAACCCATCCCATAACATAGAAAAGAACTATTGTACAGTGTACCACAGTCCACAGTCTTATGCAATCGTTACTCCTATGTAGTGTAAGTTTGTGTGTTTTCTGAAAAGTCTTAGGCAGTATTTTGTGCTGTGAGTAATGCCCTCAGTTTTTGTACTTGGTAAAACGTCTCAGGTTGTATTTTGTGCCCTGAGCTATGCCCTCTCAATTCAAAACACGGAGCAGAGTATAAACGCTAACACGGTACTTTGTAAAACGTCTCAGGTTGAACAATTACTGTAATTTCATATAAGTTTGTTTTATTGTGACTGAAGTTACAACTTAGAAGCTACATATATGAGACAATGCAGTAGCACATTTGAGCCCCTTGCTTTTGTCTCGCTATTTATAAGTATTGTTGTTATCGTTGTTGTAATAGTTGAAGCAGTAGGCTAGTAGCAGCAGTCTATTGGAGGAAGCACTACCGTTCGGATGGTAGGGATCGGGATTGTAGAAAATAAGAGAAAAGGGTGAGCGAGCTGCTAGGTTTGAAGATGGGTACAGCATGGCCTGCTCCTCTGAATGTTGCAAATGTAAGCCCTTTGTATTCTTGGTACCACCCACTTACCTGGTATAAGCAGGGTAACGGAGTCAGTTGAACACGATGTAATCTTATGTTGACGACAAAAAGAGTTATTTTCAGATACAGACAGATCTTGACAAAATTATGTAAGCTGCCGAACATAAATCCTTGACACATACCTGCCGGTCCTGGTACCATGGTGTCCATGGTTTAGTGATTGGTAATCCTAGAGCATTCAAACTGTACCTCGTTGACAGTACCGGTACTCTCCCATCTGTATCTCCACTGTTATAAGCAAACGGGATCAGTTATAAAACTACGACCAAATTATGTCGGCAGTGACATCGGGTAGTGGCCAATTACAGATAGATTTACCTATAGACCCATATTCTAAGTCCAGCTGCAATTAACTTCTTGTAAATAGGAAGTACCGAGGGCTTTGAATCGGCCCAGTGACTGAATAATGTTGAGCTGCAAATCAATGTAATTGAAAATTATATCTCCAAATTGTTCCAGTAAAATAGGAATAATATTATAAAGGTGGATTTTCTTTATAATTACTTGCATATGCTCCAATTCCTAAGTTGAAGTCCATCACTGACGTGAAGGGCGATTTGAACGTCTGGTCTGTTGTAGTATGCTCTGGCATAGTCATCCAGGCATGGGTCATAGCCACCCATAATCCTTGGCATCTGTAAGTTCAGAAAAAACACAAGAAATTAGATCCGTCTTGAAAAATTCATTTCTAGTTTCTAAACGAACACTAACGAATGTAGATATGGAAAATTAGTCACTCGGGTCAAGGCCATTCGAATTATATCATTTTGGATACATGTTTGTTCAGGATCAGATACATTTCGGGCTAGTGATTACAACACGAGTTTATCTGAACGATTTTGGTTCGGGCTTATTTATGTGTGACAGGATCAAAACAGGTCAATGTCAAGTTCTACTGTTGTAGTCTACATAGGAGCAAGTTATGGACTATAACCGACTTTAACCAAGCCCGTTTGATATGTGTCTACAATGAAATCTTTACGCGTAGTTTGATTTCCTGATGCTAGATTAATTGTTTTAGTTAAGCATGAGATCTCACCATATTGGAGGTAGATTTAAACATGAACTCCATTGAAGATCCTGAAGCATTAGTTGAATTTGCGATGCAAACAGAAGTATACAAGCTGTAAATGTCAATCTCCTTGTATTGCCTTAGCACCTCATTTACACCTTTGGTACATTCAGGATTGCTCCAAGTGGTATTACTACTGAAATTGCAGGATTCTCTAATTAAACCATGTGTTTCGTCCGAGACAACAGCGTGGCTCCATGCATAGTCCACCATTCCTCTCCAATCTTCCGAATCACATGTTTCCGGATTACCCATCTATGCAGCAAGTTTAAATTATTAAAAAAGAATTTAGTTGTGAAGTTCTCATTTTACGCGCTTTTCCAGTGTTCTATCCGACAACAGCCTCTCTTTGTTGTTAACAAAGGGGTGAGTTCATGAGTCTTGAGACAACAAGTAATATTATTGTTGTACTCCTTATTTGAGAAGGTAGGTATTGATGTTCGTATAGGTAAGTATACTTACCAAAATGCCCTTTAGGTCGATTTTCGAAGAATTATCATTGTTTTTGTCATGGATAACCTCAGCCAGCTCAGGTATATATTTTCCTGCATGATTAATAAAAGTAAATCTCAAGACTAGTTTTGGCAAATATGAAATCTTGTCCATTAAATTATCTATCCATTTCACTGATATTTCTGTTAGAGTCAAAGAAGACGGTTTCATGGCAGAACAACAGAAGTTTTTAATGTTTCGGGTCAGTTTTTAACTAAATTCGGAGTACTACAAAAGGTTGTCCCGGAATAGAGCCCTCGCCATACGAGAGATCATTAAGCACGTACTCACACTCACTGAGTCTGAGTATCACCGGGTAGCACTTGCTCGTTTTCCATTACAAAACTAGACAGTTATAATAAGCATTGCTTTAAAGTCTCACATTTTCGGATTTTCTTGTAATGTAGACCGTTTTATAGCAAACGAGCAAACAATGTGGATATTAGAGTACCTGCGTAGCTTTCCCCTGCAATATAGAAGGCATGGTTTCGATATGCAGGAAACTTGAGGAACCACTTGTTGAGCAACTCGTAAGCATCATTCGCTGATACCAAAGAAACACACATTAGAGTTAAAATTTCTTGTCAAGTTCATCTAATCTCTTACTAATTCTATTGCAGCATTGTTTTTCATGGATTGATTAAACGATTAGATCCTTAAAAATAAAAAAATAGAAAAACATACCGGTGAAATGATCTCCAATATTGTCGAAATCTTTACTTGTATTCGTGTAGGAAAAGCCAACTCCAACAGGGGATTCTAAGAACAGAATGTTGGCTTCTGCAAATTGGATGTTTGTTTTAAACAAACTATTAAGTTTTCTATACACTCAAGTAGCTTATGAAGATATACTCGTAGTATACTCCGTATATACGAGTAGTAACTAAATCATCATATTTTATCGTGAATGAATACGGCCTATGGTATCGAAAACTACATGCAAATAAATTATTTAGGTCCGACTAGGGGTGTAAAAAAGCTGAACTCGCTCGATGAGCCCTCGGAACCGTTTCAATTGTAGTATGGCCCTAGCTTGATTAAACATTCAATTTGATCTCAAAATCGAGTCTAGCCCAACTAAGTTTAAAATATCAGGATATTGCGTATAATCGACAGTCCTTTTATAGAAAAAATCCATTTATTGTTATCAATAAAAGTGATTTTGAAACAAATGGACCGTCTTACACGGTAAGATCCTCTAACACAATAATGACAGAACTTTTGAATTTGGTTCTCAACAATTGATTCAACAAACTTTGTATGGGCCTGAACCGGGGGCTGACAATTTTCGGGCGACCTGGTAACGATGAGAAGTTGAGTTGGGGCCAAAATACTGACCTCTGTTCCATGCATAAGGATTAAACGTAAGCCCACTTCCATTAGTGCTGACAAGAAAAGGTCCAATTTCTTGTGTTGCTCCATAACCAACAGATGAGCATCCTGGACCTGATACCATCGGGCATCGGTCACGAAATCAACGACAATGCCAAAAAGGTACCACAAACAAACTTTTTTACGTGTCTAGAAACAATAAACTGTAATGGATTCAAACATGATTTCATAGAAATATGAAACTCGACATCATTATTTATTTCTTGGTAAAGTTTTTTTATTCATCCTAATCCTAAGCTTGTAAAAGTGAGGCATAAAGCTTGATACCAAAAGGCGAGGTTGGAAATGAAATTTCAAGAGGTTCGAATAGGATTGGGTCATTAGCTATTTAACTTCATCCCAAAATTCTCCAACCAAATATTAAAATAAGAAAATTCATTTTAATTTATATATACCAAGAGAACTATATATCGATCGAAACATCCTGATTTGCTTTTTCAATTAAGACTCTAGCTCTTGTCAACTTAGAAATTCACAATTGAGTATGGTAAGACTATAAGAATTCATGTAATTGAATTGGCCTAAAATAAAAAGAAACATAAAAAGTACGGAGTATATATTTATATACTTTTGTTGCGCAACTTGTTTTAAGGATTACGCATTTGTCTATTTTGTCCTAGCTTATTTCACATCAAAACCTCATGCAACATTAAATTTTGTTGCACCATATTCATCAATCATCCTAGTAGTAAGGACCAGGGGATGAATCCTCAAAAATAAATACAATTTTGTTTAGCAAAGGATCATATTAATTACGTGGATAATGGATCTAGTGGTTCTTGATACCCTTAATATGTAAAAGGCCATAATATTTTTTATTTGAACGTTAATTCACCCTAGCTACATATGCCCGACTAAAGAAGATAATGAAATATAAACTAAAATTTATATATTGATTCGTGAAATCTCTTCCATAAATGCTCATTCCTATTCTTAATAATCTTCCATATTTTTCTTTTCGAATTAGTCAACATATCTTCTCTATTTCTTTATTTGGTAAGTTTTTTATGATCCAAAATCAATACCATCTTAGGTAGTGTGGTTTGGGTCGTTTAAATTCACTAACTTATATCTTGTGCAAAAAGAAAATGGGAAGATTATAGTGAATATGAGGAACATTATTTTCAAAAAGAAAATTGTTGCATATATGTGTCGAACAAAGCCGTCAAAGTACCGTCTTGAAAATTGTGAAAAGTAAATGGAAAAAAAAATGAGGGGGAGTATAAGTTTTGTACTTTGTTTTATTTTTTTCTAAGTTTTGTTTTTTTTTTAAAAAATTGTCCTAATAAAAACATGTCATCATTATTTTGCAAGGTTCATTACCTATTTTACTAGGTAAAATAAAAAAAGAGTGCAATAGGTGATGTTATTTGCAAAATACTTGCTTCTATTAGGACGACACGATATAGTATGATCATTTAAAAAAAAAACCTATTTTACCCGGTGGCAAACCAAGTTGGTTGGTAGTAGTGTATCAAGTCTGGTTAGTAGGACTATCAAGTCCGTCAAATAGCTTAGTTGATAATATAAATAATGAGACTCATGACCAGAATTCAAACCCGTTAGAGTTAAATTTGTCATTGTAAATCCCTTTACACTAAAAAAAAAAAAATAATGTTGACGCCAAATTTTAGCCCCAAGCTGCAAATCATATATTCGTCATTGTCTCATTGGTACTCATCTTGTCCTTCTAATTTTTAAGCATACCCCTCCATTATTCTCGTTAAGTGCTTGCTCATGTACCAAAAAGGTTGAATATTTTCTAAAGAAATCCATAATTATATTTTCAAAAGCAGCAAAAAAAGAGAGAATAATTTGAAGAGCGTCTTAACATCTGATCTGCTTACCTCCATTAAGCCATAAGACCAATGGTTTATCTTGTGGTTGAGTTGAAGCCTCAAAGAACCAATAGAACAGTGCTCTTCCTTTTTCTTCATTTACGGTTACATACCCGGCGTAGTGTCGAAAATCGACTTTTGGTTGGCCGGGGAGATTTATGACAAGATCTTCATGATCACAATTTGATGGAAAAGATGGTGAAATTTTGTTAACAGTACATGGTTTTGCATATGACAATGTCAGCACTGAACTTAGGACCATTAGCACCATCATTAGTACATAATCCATGATGCTTAATTGCTTATAGACTCTACTTATACTACTTTGATTAATAAAGAATGATAATATGAGAAAGAACATACACCATTGCTGTATTTATAGTGACATATTTTTGTATTAAAAGTGCAAAGTAATCCGTATTATTTTTTAGATGATTTGTTTGCTTTTTTGTCTTTCAAAGGTGGGGATACGCTTGGTAAAACAAACAATTCAGCTTGAATTGGCTCGACCCATGCTCAAATAAAGCGATATCGAATGCGACACGAAATTGAAACGATCGATTCATCTCCAATTTTGCATAAATGACTCGATAATAGTAGAACCGAAGCATGTTCTTTTGAAATCATCTTAATTGGACAATTTATTGTGAGAAATCGTAAATATAATTTAGGTAATCATCATATTTACAGACCAGTTGCAATATGTGAAGTAATGAGTTATTTTACTGAAACAGTAAACAACTCCTATTGGGTTATACTCCGTACAAGTTAATAGTCATAAGACATGTTGAGTTATTTTAAGTGGATTGACTTATTATTATCGGTATCATGTCTTTTGTAAGTATTTTACCCCTTTTGAACTTGATTAGAAAGGAAAAAAGAAATAAATGAAGGTGATTTGGAATTTCTGCATGGATGATGTTACTTAGGGAATGATCAAGTCATCAAACCTTTTTATCCTTTCTCCATAAGTTTCAATTATGTGTGATTAAGAGCAATAATAATTAAAGAAATTTATCCGTCGATTCTAATTTTGTTTTAAACTGAGTTTTTCAAGAAAGAAAAAAAGATAAAAAAAGAGAATATTTGTTCTTATTTGTTTTCTAAGAGAATCAGTGCTAGGTAGACTGAGTCCCATTTGAAGTCCAATCCGTGTCCCACATTTGACACATCAACACATAAATATACTTCATGTATATTTTTTAATTATAATAAGTGATATGGTCAAAGTATAAGCAGAGTGGCATATGAAACACAAAAGTTGGAAAAATGATCCTAGACTTTTCTGTATCACTACTACCCCCACGAACTTGCAATTGAGAATTGCTTCTCAAGATGTAACCACAATAACAATTATTTTAATACATTTTACGAATGTAGCCACAATAACAATTATTTTAATACAATTTACGGCATCAATTAATAAGGTAATTGATCCATTTATATTTGCAATTTCCAATCTATCTGATTAGAATAAATAGTTTGTTATTTTGCCTAATTATATCGATTTTTTCCTTCATATATACCCAAACACTAAATAATCATACGCTACCCATTTGTATCCAAATGCAAATTAAGTATTCTGAAAATAACCTTGGGTCAAACTATCTCAATCCGGATAACTCGTTCCTAATGGTTGGTGAAGGTTTTTTTTTTTTGGAAATTACCTACATATTAAGAGAATAGGCTTTCTCACAAGTTTTTCATCCTAAAACCATTTTTTTAAAATAAGGTACCTAATAACAATTAAGTACAATAACTAAATAAGGAAAAGAATAGTTATATTAATTTATTTCATTAAAATTAATGTTTTCATCAAATTATAATTTTTTTACTAAAAATCTAAATTATAATCTTGTAATTAAAATAAAAATAAACTTATATAAAACTATAAATTAGTAAATATTTTATTGATAATATTATATGAGGATGACTTGACTCATACTACGTATAAAACGAAATTACAAAAACAGTTTGTATTACTTTCCTGGCACTAAATTTGAGAGAATTTATAAATTGCGATCGATCACTAGCTTTGTAGTATAAAAAGAATATGCTTCAACACGCTACTCAATTTTCTTAGGAAGTGTTTCGTAACACGGACTTGATTTCATTTTCTCGATTTCAATTGTAGAAATCAAAATGTCCGAATTCAATGCCAAATCCAATTCCAAAAGTTCGTTTGGAGATCACTTGGAATTCAATTTCTCAATCCCGTTTGGTAAACTCGTAAATTGGGAGGGGCGGGTATGGTCAAAATCACCAAAAAAATTAAAAATTGTGACGGAAAATATTTACGATTAGAAAAAAAAACGCATAAAAAAATATTGCGATGAAATAACATTACAAAAAAAACGTAATCAAATAGTGATGGAATTAAAATGACTACTATCCGGTAAGAATTTGAGAGTCTCAAATTTTAACTAGGTAGGAATTGAGTCTGGTTCCAACTCCAAATTCTAACGGTTCCCATGTGACAACCCTCGCGAATGCGGAAATATAAAACATACAAGCATGTGAAATAATATGCGGAAATACGGTATTTTAAAAACCTTTAAACATGCAAGATATATAACACGAGGTGTGTCAAATTACAAAACTGAACTACGAAATACAACAAGAGAACGGAGTCTCCAAAAGTTTTAGCAGAAGAACACGTGTTTAGTCAAAACTCCTTATCGTCTAGAGGTGTTTCATCCAGGGACAACGCCAGCTAGCTCACACCCGAACCCAAAATACCACAAGCAAAAAGCCATCCAAATCAAGCAACCTGTTCATCCATGAAAAACATGAACGCCACAGTCAGTGGGGAGTAACTCCGGGTTCTCCCAGCCATATCACATTAAACGTACATAGAAGGAAATACAAAAGTAAATCATGCATATATAGATAGACATGTAAGATACGATAAGGATAGATAGGCAATACGAGATATAATGATAAGAGCATATGGAATACATCCAATCCATCATGTGATACAAAGAACTCGGGAAAGACCTTTAGGCACCGATACGCGCCTGGCTTCAATCTCAACCGTTAGCGGTATAAGTTTGATAAGAATTGAGACTCGACAACAACCATAGCCAATTCAATTCCAATGATCAATCATAATCATTCATTATCACCATCCAAACCCCCCGATACAATGACGACATCTCTCACGTTAAAATGACACGCACTAGCATCATGTCAATAGCAAACAAGCCCAATGTGAAGCTCACAGTAAAGACTTTTCCGGAACCTTAATACGATAAGACGTTTCGTATACTCATACCCGACAACAGTTCACGGTATAAAGACTTTCCTCCCCTCCCGGACTCATGTACATAAGACGGCGTACACACAAAACTCAATCCTCTCGGTAGGACGACGATAATAATACGGTCCTAGTCTAAACCTGGCCAGACTCTCAGAATAAGACATGTTCCGATTCGACATGTGGTAAGACGTTCCACATCCAAGACTCGGTCAATCATAGACGCCGAGTACCCCAAATTCGGTCGACCTTCACGAAAGAGGCGGAAAGAGATCTATAGTCAAAAGTCAAGCTAGTACGCTACATGCAATAACACCACCTCGCAAGTATACAACATTTGACGGTCGGGTCGACCAACGCATTGCGTTCGGCTCCTAACAACGTCGTCATATCCCCACTAAACATGCATACGAGCATCAAGGATACACCCCATCGCTCCGACATTCCAGTCCAACGAGTATAAGGTGTAGCCGGAAAATGAGAGTTCAAAGCACACAATCATTAGTGCTCAATTCATAACATATGTAAAACCGACGCAAAAGAGGGATATATCGAAAACCATCACGAAACATGTGATACAAGCGAATAGAATATCATATATCCAAAACATGAATATTATAAGTCACTACGTAAAATTATACGATAAACGAATCATGCGAACTATTATAAATTACGAGATTTAGAAATTTTAAGAAGAAAACACAGCCGTGTTCCAGGCCGGGGTGGAGGGAGGCGGCCGGTACCCCGGCTCAGAGCACAACAACACACAAAAACCGAGTTTGGAAACTAACTAAAACAAGGGTCCACTTCAAACGGTCATAACTAGAGTTCTAGATATGGGAATGCAGAAATTCTAAGTTGAGGTGATAGCTTATCCTCTTACGGTTCCAACGAGTGGTCACAAGCCCAAAACAAGCAAGTAACGAAGGAGATATGATCATTCTACGAAAAAGGGTCGGTGCAGTGAATTCCCAGCCGGGCACTGAACCGGCAGCCGGCCCTTCGGCCAGGACTACTTCCTACCCGAGAACAACATACACAAGTTCCATCATTTTCAATTCTCCTAATTCACTTCTAATAATTATCAACCATAAATATTCATCATCAACAAACATCAAATAACAACAATCATCATCAATAACATGAATCCAAAGCTTACTATTCGTATTCTAAATACGAGTTCTAACATATAAAGCATGTAAAACACGTAAATGATATCGAGTAACCCTTCACCGTTACTTTTACTCGTCTTTAATCGATTACTAAGCCTTCCTAGTAGTCTCCACCTACAATTAGTTAATAAAAGATGAATATATTTCACCTTGAGAAAGACGGATAATTTAAAAAGCGAGAAAGACGGTAATTTGATTACCAATACGGATGGAGGAAGGTAAGAGGGGAAGAATGAGACGAACTTACGTGAATTCCAATAAGAAACGAAGGAGATACGGTGAATCTAAGCTTGGAAAGATTATGGAAGAAAGGTTTTGGGTTTCTTAGTGATGAAGTAAGATGAATTGTGTTTGTGTAAGAACTAGGTTAAGGGAGGTAGTGTGATATTTATAAAGAAAAAGTCAACAAAAGTCAAAGACGACTAAAAATCAAGAAAAGTCAAAGACGACTCAAAAGTCAAGAAAAGTCAAAGACGACTCAAAAGTCAAGAAAAGTCAAAGACGACTCAAAAGTCAAGAAAAGTCAAAGACGACTCAAAAGTCAAGAAAAGTCAAAGACGCCTTAAGACGGGATTCTTATGGAATCTCGCGGAAATTCCAAATACGAACTCGGAAATTCTAAACTCGACTCGGAAAATAAAATTCTATATTAAAACTTAAATTTGCTGAAAAGTATCCGTAAAATATTTCTACTAGAAAAATAGGGTACATTTCCGGGTGTTACAATCACCCCACCTTTTAAAAAGTTTCGTCCTCGAAACTTGAGAGTAGAAATTAAAAGTATCAAGGACAAGAATCGGTTTTCAAAATTAATACGAAAACTTTTATAAGGGAAACATTTATGAAACGAGGTTCATCTCGAAAACGTTTTAGGGAGAATTTTCATAAGTGTGAAACTTTACTTACGGATCTCAAGAATGCTCGTCGCGAACGAGAACTCTAATTATCCAAATCAAAGCAATGTCGAAATAGTGAAATCGAAATTCAAAACAACGTTAGTAAGTGCAGGACTAGTTATCAGACGTCTCCAATAACAAGTGCAAACATCCAACCAAACGCAAAATCCAAATATAAAAGCAAAAGAAATTTATTCTTTCCAAAAAGAGGGTACAAAATACATCTTTAAACTCCTTTGAAAAGTTAATTTAGAAACACAATATGGAAATTTGAAGGTTTTATCAAAGATAAAATCAAATAACAGGACATTACACGTACATAGAGCGACTCGAACATCAAGTTCACAAATCACGATAACAAAATATATACAAAACACGCAAAAACGAAACAAATCGAACTCCTAGGGATATGAAGAATCACGATGAAGTCGGCACGAAGATCTACAAGAACTCGATAGAACTAACTCTACTGATACTCTAATCCTCAAGAGAATGCAATTTACCCAATTTGCAACTCATCATTTTCAATCATCAGAATTCCTACAAAAATATTCCATAATCACGAAACTTCGAGTAACAAATCCCAATTATTCGAATCCAATTAGAATCTACTGAGGTCCATCGGCACGGTAGACTCCACAACTAACCACCCACATGAAAATTCATTGCGTACTCTAATCTTCTTAGCTCCATCAAAACTCTTATTAGAAACCACCAACAACATATTTATATCTAGGGAAACATGATCGCTAACAACCACAAGGTAAAAGAGGCTTACTATGAAATCCTTTGATCCAATTTATTCCAAAATTCATTATCCTAAGTTATTAACAATGAACTTTCTCATCTCAAAGTTAAAACAACAAATCCTAACAGAGATTAGTCAGCACAATCTCCATTTCACTAAACTTTTGCCAATCACGGGCAAAATGCGACCGCGTAAAGTCACTTTATTTAGCTCCTTCAAACTCTCAATACATCAGTTTTCGCTTATGACAATATTCCTCAAGTTTTGGTCATCCAATCCAAATTCCACAAGATAATTATTCCCATTAGGGTCCAACATTTAAAGACCACAATTTCCCAAGTAACACTTAAAGAATTACTAAAATTCTTAACCACAACTGCCAACTATCATTATGCTTATTTCGATCCTCAAAACGATATTGCAACATTAAGCTTTCATAGTCTAAAACCACTAGGAGAGGATACATTATCACTATTAGGATTCATCCTAGAGCTTAAGTCCTATTTCCCATGATGAATTATAATATGAAATTTGCTCAATCCAAGGACACATATTCTAGCTAAAGAATCCCAAATTACATTACACTTATTCTCTGAGCCTTACAAACGGAATATCCAATCCAGTAGAGAAAAGATGAAGGAGCAACGAGATAGGAAACGACAAGGAATCTCAAGGAGAACACGAGAATAAATAAGGCACGAGATTACAAGAGAGGAGCGCTGAAAATAACGAAGTCAAGGAAGAGACAAAGCAGATAGTAGAGTTATGAAAATATCTGAGTAAGAAAGAAAGTACGAGCTTGCAATTTCTTAAAGATCAATCTTGACAAAAACATTCAAGAATGGAAATGAAAAGGAATGATGGCACGAGTAAGGGTTTAAGATTTAATCCACAAAAATTCTCCTTTCAAACTTAAGGCGATAGTAAAACATCTTAATTATTCCCTTACAAAGGCCTCCTACAAGGGACCATCATACCACGCACAATCATCAAAGTAAGGTACACCTAGATTTGATAAATCGACTACAACCCAATTCATCCACCCTTTCATATAACACGGATTCCCAAATGTGGAATTGCAACTCAAGCATAGTAACATTCTCTCAACTCCATAATGACACATTCCCAAAGGTTTCAAAAACCGAAGAACCAATAAGGAATTCTCCATACTAATCTCTTTTCAACTCCTACGGCCACAAGGTAGAACACCGAACAAAACGTCATTATCAACATCATATAGCCCACGAGTTCATTATTAACAAAGTACAACCTCAAGTCAAACATCATCATTAACGTCCCAAGGTATTTCCATCATAGCTCACATCATCGAATCTCGCTCATATCTATAATCCTCAAGTAATATGGTTCAACTTACCGAAACCTTAATACTTCAAACGAGTCTCCGATACCATAAGATAAGATCATATCTTTAAATCCAAGAACTATAGCCAAATGTTTTTCCACTAAGCCTATACTCACAAACACACACTAGGAAACCACAAGACATCACTTAGTCTCAAAAGTATTTTACACCTCAAGGTATCATCCAAATATTCTCACTTAGAACAACTAGCTCCAATTTAGATATGATCCTCAAGACACTCTAATATTACTAAACTCCTAAGCTCAAAAGATTAAATCACTAATGGGTTAAGAAATCCTAGCCAACTCATTCAACCTTACACCATCAAATACCATGAACTATCTACACATTAGTCATGGCAAGCATCAAGCATTAAAATCTTCAAACTTATCTTACTACCCTTCCTTAGAGTTACAACCAATCATCAATATAGGGTGAATTTAGATCTACACCATTTTCCTCAAATCACAAATTCATTCCAACAACACTAATATTCCACGAAATTTCAAGTTCTTCCGACCAAGTATAATATACCACAAACAAATGGGTATGACATCCATAAAAATGTTACATGAGGAAGGTAAGGATACTAATGGTAGCATGGAGGAACTATCAAGAGAAATTTCCAAGAGGCAAACACGTTGGAAGAGAAAGAAGCACTTATATAGAAGGAAAAGAGCATAATACAATAAGGACGAGAGAAAATATCGATGAGGAAGAAATACACTTCAATTAGGCTTGTCAATCTTCAATCTTCGGTAAAGGATACTTTTCTAGGTAACACATTGATCCACCTTAAGACGGTAGATACAAACAAACATAACATCACTCAACACAATCAACAAACAAGTTAGAACCTAACAAACATCAAGTACACCAAGACTACCAAGTAAAGTCCTTAATTTCTACCCATCTCTCATTTATTATTTCAAGGTCAAGTAGTTTAAGTTTAGGGTTCACGGTGTGCGTCGGGAGCGAATAAAGCTCTGATACCAACTGTGACAACCCTCGCGAATGCGGAAATATAACAAACATACAAGCATGTGAAATAATATGCGGAAAATACGGTACTTTTAAAAAACCTTAACCATGCAGATATATAAACACGAGGTGTGCAAAATGTTACAAACTAAACTACGGAAATAAACAAGGAGACGGAGTTCTCAAAATGTTAGCAAAGAACAAGTGTGCTTTAGCCAAAACTAGCTAATATCGTCTAGAGGTTAATCTTCCAGGGACAACGCCCGCTAGCTCACACCCGAACCCAAAAATATCATATCCAAAAAGTCAATCCATGCAAGCAACCTGTTCATTCATGAAAAACATGAACGCCACAGTCAGTGGGGAGTAACTCCGGGTTCTCCCAGCCATGTCACATTAAACGTACATATAAGGAAATACAAAAGTAAAATCATGCATATATAGATATCCATGTGAGATACGATAAGAATAGATAGGCAATCTTATAGATAGTGATAAGAGCATATGGAATACAATCCGAATCCATCATGTGATACAAAGATTCGGGGAAGACACTCTTAGGCAACCGAATACGCTCACTAGGGCTTACATCTCACCGTTAGCGGTATAAGTTTGATAAGATTGAGACTCGACAAACAAACCATGCCAAGTCATTCAATGATCAATCATATAATCATTCATGTAATCATCCATCCAAACACAACGACACAATGACGACATATCTCACGGTAAATGAAACGCACTAGCATCGTGTACAATAGCAAGACAAGCCAATGGAAGTCCACAGGATAAGACGTTTCCCTGAACCGTATACGATAAGACGTTTCGTATACTCATGACCCAGACAAAAAAGTTCACGGGATAAGACGTTTCCCGGAATCATGTACGATAAGACGTTTCGTACACACAAGACTCTAATCCTCTCGGTAGGACGACGATAATAATACGGTCCTAGTCTAAACCTGGCCAGACTCTCGGGATAAGACGTTTCCCGATTCGACATGTGGTAAGACGTTCCACAGCCAAGACTCGATCATACAAAGACGTCGAGTACCCCAAAATTCGGTCAACTTCCCACGAAAGAGGAGGAAAGAGATCTCATAGTCAAAAGTCAAGCTAGTACGCTACATGCAATGACACCACCTCGCAAAGATACAACATTTGACGGCCGTGTCGATCAACGCATTGCGTTCACCTCCTAACAACGTCGTCATATCCCCACTAAACATGCATACAAGCATCAAGGATACACCCCATCGCTCCGACATTCCAGTCTAACGAGTATAAGGGTGTAGCCGGGAAATGAGAGTTCAAAGCACACAATCATTAGTGCTCAATTCATAACATATGTAAAACCGACTCAAAAGAGGGATATACCAAAAACCGTCACAAAACATGTGATACAAGCGAAGGAAATATCATATATTCAAAACATTCATTTTATAAGTTACTACGTAAAATTATACGTTAAATGAACCATCTGAAATATTATAAATGAAAACCGTAAACAAAATATACCAACAACACTCAGCAGGTGCCAGCCGGTCAGGTGGACCGGCTGCCGGTCTACCGGCTAAGGCCAATAGTCATAAGAGAAACCACATTGAAACAACAACATGTCCCAGCCGGTCAGGTGGACCGGCTGCCGGTCAACCGGCTGGGACCAAAGGCATTATGGAAAATCAAAGGGAAAAGAGGGGTGTCTCAGCCGGTGGTCTGACCGGCTGCCGGTCGACCGGCTGAGACCTAACTCATGCTTAAACTTCAACGTAACAACAACAATATACAGCCACTGCCCTAGCCGGTGGTCTGACCGGCTGCCGGTCGACCGACTGGGGTCCCTAGTACACGAAAATGCCTTGTTTCACCAAGGATCGACTTTTGATAATTATCGACTATCATTCTAATTCATTAATTCTCATGTGAATACTCAATAAACAACATCCATCAACAATAATACAAGTCATAAGCTTACTAACTATAATCAAAACATGGTTTCTATCCTAGAAATCACATAAAACACGTAAATGATACCGAGTAACCCTTCACCGTTACCTTTAAGCGTCTTCACTACTCGTCAAGCTCCTCTTCAATTAGAAAGTAGTCTTTATCGGGATCTTGAAGGTCACCACCTACATATAGATCATAAAAGATGAATAAAGTTCATCTTGAGAAAGACGGAAAGTTTGAAAAGCGAGAAAGACGATGATTTTAATACCAATACGGATAGAGGAAGGTTAGGGAAGAAGAATAAGACGAACTTACGCGAATTCTATCAAGTAACGAAGAAGTTACGCGAATTCTAAGATCGATATCAAAGAGGGAAATTTGAGATTTCTTAAGGAGGAAGATATTTGAGTTTGATTTTGTGTTGAATGAAATTTAGGTTAAGGAGGGAGTTGTGTGAGTTATGAAGGAAAAAGTCAAAGACGGTTCGGAAGTCAAGAAAAGTCAAACTCGTCTTAAGACGGGATTTTCATGGAACCTCGCGGAAATTCCAAATACGAACTCGGAAATTCTAAATTCGACTCGAAACATAAAATTCAAATTTAAAACTTAAAATTGCTGAAAAGATTTCGTAAAATATTTTTACTAGAAAAATAGGGTACATTTCCGGGTGTTACATCTTCTAGCTAATGCCTTTGTTAAAATGTCAGCTCATTGATTTTCAGTACTAAAAAATTCTAGTTTAAGGTTGCCTTTTTCTACATGGTCGCGTAAGAAATGGTGTCTAATGTCTATATGTTTAGTACGAGAATGTTGTGCATGGTTCTTGGAAATAACAATAGCATTCGTATTATCACATAATATAGGCATACAACCAACATTTACACCATAATCACATAGTTGTTGTTTTAACCAAATTAACTGAGAACATACCAGTAAAGCAGCTATATACTCGGCTTCAGCAGTAGACAACGCAATAGAATTTTGCTTCTTTGAGCCCCAAGTTATAATGCATGGTCCAAAAAACGTAGCGAATCCAGAGGTACTTTTTCTATCTAAAGAACATCCTGCATAATCTGCATCTGAATATCCTACAAGATCGAAATTACACTCAAGTTGATACCAAAGGTATAAGTTAGATGTACCAATTAAATACCTCAAGATACGTTTAACCGCAATCATGTGTGACTCTTTAGGGCACGATTGAAATCGGGCACAGACACATACACTGAACATAATGTCAGGTCTACTTCCACTTAAATATAATAAAGAGCCAATCTTACCTCAATATGTAGTCTCATCGACACACTTACCATGTTCATCTAAGGTTAACTTTTTATCAGTTACCATAGGTATGTCCATTGGATGAGCGTTCTCCATACCGAACTTTCTAATTAGCTCCTTGACGTATTTCTGTTGGTGAATCATTATACCGTCTTTCGTTTGTTGAATCTACAATCATAGGAAGAATTTTAATTCTCCCATCATGCTCATTTCTAATTCTGAGGTCATTAGATCTGAAAAATACTTGCAGAATTTATTGTTAGTAGAACCAAAAATAATATCGTCTACATAAATTTGAGCAACAAGTAAATCAGAACCCTCGGGTTTTAAAAATAGGGTTTTGTCGACAAATCCTCTTTTAAAATTATTTTTAATAAAAATTTGGACAATCAGTCGTACCATGCCCTAGGAGCTTGTTTCAAACCATATAATGCTTTATCAAGTTTAAAAACATGGTTTTGAAATTTTCTATTTAAAAATCTGAGAGGTTGTTCAACGAAGACCTCTTCTTCCAAATAACCGTTAAGAAATGCAGTCTTAACGTCCATTTGGTATAATTCCATTCCTTTATGAGCTGCGAAGGCGATATGCAGACGAATAGCCTCAAGTTTTGCTATAGGTGCAAAGGTGTCGTCATAGTCGATCCCTTCCTGCTGATTATATCCTTGAACGACCAATCGAGCCTTATTACGAACTATAACTCCTGTATCGTCCAATGTATTTTTGAATACCCATCGAGTACCAATTACAGTTCGATTTTTAGGTCGTTCCACTAGATGCCAAACTTTATTACGTCTGAACTGTTCAAGCTCTTCTTGCACCACCAAAATCCAGTTTGATTCTGCAAGTGCTTCTGTGATGTTGGTAGGCTCTATGGTAGACAAAAAAGAATATAATGAGCAAATGTTATTTAACGTTCGACTTGTCTGAACTCCATTATTCAAAATTTCTAGGATACTTTCCATAGGATGAGAACTCTTATACTTCCATTTCTTGGAGTTCTTAGGCTCATCATCATCTGATGAACTCTCACTTCCTTCAAATGATTCAGAGTCAGGATTGGTTCCCCCTAAGCTCGACTTCGGGGTAGTATTTGAATTTGATACAACCTTAGTTACATCATCTTGATGTGGGTCCAAAGTTATAGCATCATCAGTTATAACTTCGGTTTCCTCATTCTTGTTTTCAGAGGAGACATTCGTATCATCAACAATTGTCTAAGGTCTCTTTTCAAGATCATTTGCGGATTGATCAAGTTCATAATTGATTCCTTCAATAACTTCTTCATCGATTTCTGGTAAGTCATCCCTTATAAGGCAAAAATCAGGATCATTTAGGTCTTCTTCTTCATTATGTTCAGCTTGTTCAAACACATTATCTTCATCAAATACAACATGAACACTTTCTTTTATGCACAATGTTCTTTTATTAAAGACTTTATAAGCTTTGCTATGATTAAAATAACCAACAAACACAACTTCGTCGCTTCGTGGATCAAACTTGCTTAAGTTACTTTTTCCATTAGTATGGACAAAACATTTACTACCAAAGCAACGGAGATGAGCTATTTTTGGTTTCCTCCCTCTTAAAAGTTCATAGGGAGTCTTTTTAAGAATTGGTCTAATCATTGCTTTATTGTGCACATAGCATGCAGTACTAATGGCTTCGACCCAAAATATTTTAGGAAAGCCACTACACAAAAGCATAGTGCGAGCCATGTCCTCTAGTGTTCTATTCATACTTTAAAAAACACCATTTTTAGGTGGGGTTCATGGTTGTATAAAAATTATGTCCTACACCATTCTCCCTACAATATATTATAAAATCTTGATTATCAAATTCTTTGCCATGATTAGTACGAATAGAAATTAACTTTTTATCATACTTGTTTTAGGCAAGCTTCATTAATACTAGAAACTCATCGAAAGTTTCATCTTTAGTAAATAGAAAGATAGGCCATACATACCTTGAGTAGTCCTCAAATAGGAAGAAGACGTACCTTGATCCACCACGGATTCTGATTATCATAGGTCCACACAAATCCATGTATACCAACTCTAGTGGACGATCTGTACTTACTACTCGTTTTGGTTTGAATGAAGATCTAACTTGTTGGCATCGGGCACAGGAGTCACAAATTTTTTCTTGTTCGAATTTAATTGAGGGTAAGCCCTCAACTACATCCCACGATTTGAGTTTCTTTAAAGTTGTTGGACTAATGTGTGCAAACCTCTTGTGCCATAAGCATGAATCATCTATGGTAGCTTTCATCCACGTAAGAGAGTTTATAGTGACTGTGTTCAAATCAATCATATACACAATCCTCTTACGTAGACCCTCAAGAATGACATTACTAGTACCTTCAACTATGATACGACAGACATTTGAATGAAAAACGACTTTGCTGCCTTTGTCACATAGTTGAGAGATACTTAGTAAGTTATGTTTAAGACCACTTACCAGATAAACATTATTAAAAGCATGTGAAGAAGATATACCAACCTTATCTACACCTATTATTTTGCCCTTCTTGTTACCTCCAAACGTAATTTTACCGTCGTCAAAGGCCTCTAGTGAAAGAAAAAGATTTCTATTTCCGGTTATGTCTCTCGAACAACCACTGTCGAGATACCATTGATTATTCTCTTTCACTATTATCTGCAAGTGAATCAAATACAGCTTTTAGGCACCCAAGCTAAGTTGGGTCCTTTATGGTTAGTGATTCTGTAAATTTTATCTTTCCTAACCCATACTTGTTTTATAATTCTTTTGGTCTTAACATAGGGTTGTTTAGGTTTATTATTGTCATAACTCACACTAGGTTTGGATGACTGCTTTTGATTCACATTAGTTTTAGATGTTGACGGTTTTGATGAGCAATGGAAAGCCATGTCATAAAACCATCAGAACTCATTGTTTATGATTTTTCCATGTTCAGGTTCTGGTTCACAGTCATCAACACTAGACACGTCATGTTCTTTAACAAAATCAGCTTGATTTTTATTACCATTGACATATTTAACAAAACTCACTTTAACATGACCTGTGTGACCACAATAATTGCAAATAAGATATTCTGAAAGATTAACATATTTTCTTTTTCTGAAATCACGATCAGAAGGAGTGGATTTGCACTTATCGTGGTATATGTGACTATAACATTCATGTCCTAGACCCATCTTCATGTTATTGTTAGACTGTTAGGGAAGGAAGTTTAAGACTTTCTGACTTCCTTCCCACTTATCATGAACTTTTCGTGCATGTAGGAGCAATTCCTTCAAAGACTGAATTTCTTTTTCACATTTCGAATGGTTTACATTCGAGTCTTTGGAGGGATTGTTCTTTTTAAAGTTTTCACGAAAATCGTTAAAGCGTTTGTTCAAGATAAACTTCTTCTCATTATGTTGCTCTTTGTCTTAGGAGAGTTTAGTATCTATGTCTTTCAATTGCTAAGAAAGAAAATAATTTTCCTCTTATGATCAATGATAGCAACTTCCTTAGCTTTAGCTTCAGATTTCAAAAGCTCGTTGACTTTCTTCAATTCTAAAGTTATAGCCTCATTAGCTATAACTTTAGCTTGAAGATGTTTAATCTTGAGTTTTAACTCTGACATTATAGCTTCATTAGCTATAATTTAGACTCAAGAGCGGCTCTCTCAACATTTGTCATATCTGAAGTTGTAGCTGAAGTAGCTGTAACTTTAGATTTGAGCTTTTTGGCTTTGGCCTACAGAAGTTGGTTTTCCTCAACAATGTTTAAGATTTGTTCCTTTAGGTCTTTCAACTTTAGACTCTGTTCATGACAATGGTATAGGGTTTCTTCAAAATACTTAATTAAGGACTTCTTAGATAATTTCTTATCTTGTTGTTTAAGTTCAAGATGACTAACCTCTTCTTCATCGTCTGAATCTGAATCTGAATCACCGACAAGGCACATCTCTGATTTGGAGCATTCACTTTCGTTGTCACTGTCAGAAATTAGGTCAAGAGTGACGTTGCTCAGACATAGATTAGCAACTTCTTCCTCTTCTGACTCATCGTCTTCTGTATCGAGATCTCCCCGGAAATAAGCCATCATGACTTGCTTGAATTCCTTCTTAGTTTTGTCTCGTTGATTTTTGTCTTTAATTTTCTTCCAGGTGGGGAAATCCTTAATCATATGATCATTGTCCCCACAATTGAAGCAACCACGATTTAAGAGATACCCTTTTAACTCAGTTGATTTCTTATAAGTTTTGTTAGGGTTATTGTTAGGCGTTTTTCCTTGTTTTCATTGAAGAATTTTTTCTTAAAAAGCTTAGGAAATAACAATGTTTCATCCTTAAGATCTGAATCTTGTTTTCACTAGACTCATCTTGTAAGGCCATTTTCTTTCTATTACTAGCATCCGCGTCATCCTCATCAAGAATAATCTCATGAGCTATTAGGGTTCCGAGTAGCTCTTGATAGGATAGATTAGATAGGTCCTTACAATCCTCTATTACTGTCTCCTTAGGTCTCCATCGTTTGGACAAACTTCTAAGAATCTTTCTAGCAATTTCCACGGAGTCAAAAGTTCTTCCTAGATTTTTCAATTCATTGACGATAATGTTCTCATCTAGTCCCCTCATAGGCTAACTCTAGACCATCCCATATTTCCTTGGCAGATGAACTAGATGAGAATCGATCAAACTCGGTAGCAATCATGCCGTTTTACAGCAGACTAATGGCTTTTGAGTTTTTCTCAGCTTTCTTGTAATCCGCCTCAACATAGTCCTCTTCCTTCTTTTCGGTGGAAGTGATAATAATCGATCCAAGGATAATCTTATTTGGACCATTTGTAATGATTAGCCAACACTCCAAATCATTATCCTTAATGTAATGGGTCATCATATTTTTCCATAGACCATAGTTCTTCCCAAATACGGGACACTTTAGGTGTTTAGAATCCATTGAAACAGAATTTAAATGCAGCGGAAAATTAATAAATAAAAAGATTAAAGGATCAGACTCTTTGCTGTAAGGCAATCAAAAGCACGAGACTCTGATACAAATTGTAGAGTCTATTGATCGAATACGAAAGAGGGGGTGAATTAAGTATTAAAAACTAGCCCCACTTTTTTGATTTATATGACGTATGATTATATTGATTAAAATCAACTAATTAATTAATCATTGAATTATGCGAGTAGAAATAACGACATAAAGAGAGACACAAGAGATTTTTGAAGTGGTTCAGTTTCACAAATCGAAACCTACGTCCACTATTCTCGATTAATAGTTCTTAGTACATATCTTCGGATTACAAAAATTGTCAACCCACTCGTATAATCAACTATGATTATAACTCAGATTTAGTATCGCTAAATACTCTATACTATCTTACGATAATAAGATTGTACAACATAACTCATAAAAATTCTCGTTAAAGAATGAGTAAGATTATGTGATGTACTATTATCCAATAACGTATTTCAGTCGAGTGATTGACAAAGATTGATGCTTGAATTTTTTTAAACAAACAAATTAAAATAATAAATATTTTGCACAAAATTTGTTAAAACGATTTATGAAACTCTCTCAAATATGTGTAAAAAGTCGTGTTTGAATGTTTGAGATCATAAAGTATTTATAGTAGAAGCATAGGAGGTGTAAATTCTAAACCCCAGCCACCGTATACAAGACGCAAGGTTTAGGGTTTAGCAAAACCCTAGCTTTTTCTTTAAGAAAACTATTTATCTCTTTATCGCAAAATATTGTTGTAAAATTTTTTACACAAACCCTAGGTTGACCCATGAAGGAAAACAAACCAATGAGGCCGTTTTCCTCCCTTTCACGAAACCCTAGGAGGCAAAAACCCTAGGTGGGCTGATTAGGTCAACAACAAATTGAGATAGAATGTATTAGAAACCGTAGGTAGCATGACCACTCATAAGTTGTAGTACTGACCAATTGTAGATACCTCGAATCTGCACCTTCCGCCAACCACCAAGTAATGATTGGGCCGCATGTTTGGTATGCAAAATGATTTATGACAGTTCATAAGTTTGTCGTCAAGTGCTAGATCAAATACTTGTGTCTACCACTTCGTCGTCATCTACGTGCCGATATGGTCGTTCTGACAGTCATTAAAGTCATTTTGGAGCCCGGGTCGAAAATCGCTTCATTTTCTATGAACCGTCTATTAAAACCGTGTCTGGACGCTCGAGAATATTCCGGATATTTTAATATTTCAAAACTTATATTTTTTGGTAAAATATATTCATATTTTATTTAGAAAGAATTCGAAATCTACCGCAATTCCATAATAGAAACGCGGCTCAAAGTGGGAAATTGCTCGGGAAATAACGCAGCAGGTGTTGCGCCTCTTCCAAGAGTCGCAGTGCCTGGTGCGCCTCTCCCCTGCTCATTTTTACTGTTTCCGGAAAACCCATATAAGGAACAGACCCAAGGTTTGATGTGCCTCTTCCAGAGGCGCATGACCTACTCCGCCTGTTCCGGGCTGGTTTTTGTCTCTAAACTTCATGATTCGCTCCGACGTAGTTTAATTAATTAATAAATCGACTATTATTCGTATTATCGCTGCTAATCTAATTCGTTTTAGTTTTATTAATTCTTTTCTTTATTTCAATTAATCTTTTGAACGTATTTTCGACATAGATCATGAAATCCATTGTAATCCTTATTCTTTTGTAATTTATTCTCTTGTAATCATTGTATGATTTAATTAATTATTCTCACATGCAATTGAATCTTAAATCCTACTTTGACCTAATTGAATGCTAAACTACATGTCAACCGACATAGCTAATTCACATGCTAGGATTAAACTTGGATGTTGCATTGCATGCATTTAACCAACAACACATCGATAACAGAAGAGTTTCCCTAATCGTTAGTAGAGGCCGCTATCGAGGCGGGCGGGACTATGTGTTCGATCAAAAGAGCTTCCTAATACGTACCCTCACCATTTACTCCAGATCTCTGTGAATATCCGTGTTCATTGGCATCCACGAGAATCATTCTAGACATAGAATGCTAAGAGTAACGAGTTGTTAGTGTTCATGTCATCACTTTGTGTCTTGACATGGCATGAATTATTCGAACGGTTCCAACTTCCCACAAAAGTTGGTGGCGCCTCCACAAATGCGTGTTTTCACGATTGTCCCATGTTTCTCCATCTGCGGTTCCCCCGTGTACCACAGTTTGGAAAGGATCGCGAATCCGTGTATCAGACCAATAAATATCATATATACATTATCCATATGAAAATATTTGATAAATATAAAATACTCTTTCTCTCTTTGAAAACATTTAAAAGATTTATTTCCAAAATCATGCATCAATTTCATCATTCAAAGTTATAGGTTAAATAACTATAACTTTGAGCTTAGTATGTAAAGTTATAAGTGAATAGTTATAACTTTACCACTTAAAAATCACTCTAATAAAATAGTTACCAGATGACGACCTATACTATCTAATCTTCACAAAGATTTTTAGTATACGGATCATCTCTTCATCTTGATCGCAAAACCCTCCATTTTGAGTCTTGTGTTATTTGATGTAAGTCTTGCTTGAAATTGTTTCTTCAATGAAATTGCCAAATATATACTTGTCTCAATGAAATATTCAAAGTTGAATCTTCTTAAGTTTAAACTTTGATCTCTTTACCATATAATATAACAATTAAATCATTCCTTGTCAATTAACCAAATTGTCAAATATATACTTGTCATTATCAAAACCATATCATAGGTCCAACAAATTCCCCCCTTTTGATGATGACAAGTCTCTTATGATTTGTGACTAAGTTAAGTTCCCCCTCAACATAATACTACCAAAGTTATAGTAACGTTGATCGCAAGAACATAACAAACTAGCCAAAGCTATAACTTGAAAAACTTTAAGAGATAACGGATCTTGACAAGGAGCAAGCTTAAGCAAATACTCAAATCATATCATTTCTTCCCCCTCGTGGGATCATTGAAAATACAAGAACAAAGACTTACAATGACTATAATAATATAATCTGAGGCAACAAAATAAATATGCAAATACGGAATATAGTACGATTCGTAACAAGCAAAAGCAAGCACGTAAATGTCTATTAAACTACAAACCAAATGAGAAAGGAAAGTCTAATGCCAAATAGGCCTAATAGAAACAAGCCAAAATGGGCCGAATTGACAATCCAACAAAAGATAAGTAGTTTAAGTGTAAAAGAAATAAGATGATAAAAAATCAAGGCATATGTGGGGGACGAGGTTTGGTAGGCTCGACATAACCGGCTCGGGTACGGTACTTATTGGTGTCAAGAAAATCAAAGAAAGATTTAACATGGACGGCTTGCGCGGTGAGGCAAGCATCAAAGTTCCGAACTTCAAAGAAAGAGCCTTTGTCGCGTCATAGATGGTAACCATCCCATCTCGCATTTCCGCCCCACTTTTGACCAAAACACCACCTTGACTAACCAAGAATTGCATCTGATCCTTTTGACGAAAAACCTCTTGACGAACCTCCACAATATTTCTTTCCATCTTTTGAAGGCCACAATCAACCTCCGTCATCCATGATTTCAAGTCACCACTCACAACCGACTCACGGTTTGAACCGCCACTACTCGCCGTCTTCACGGCCTTCACCGTTTTCACCATAAAGTCACCAAGGGTCTTTTCTTGCGCATCAAGGCGCTCTATGACTTTTCCCATAAACATATCCAATTTTGATTCTAAAGACGAAAAATCCAAACCAACCGGTTTTTTAACAACCAAACCACCCATAGCTTGAAATACCAACTCCGGACCCACGACCGCTATCTTCATGAACTTTAAATAAGTATCGGTCATATCATTCTTAAGGCTAACGCCATAGCTACCCGTGTCAACCACTTTCTTGACCTTAAGAATCCGAGAAATCCACATCCCGTAAGGAAGGTCCAAAGCCGTATAGACCTTGTCCTCCGTCACCGAAAAACTAGTTTGCAATATGCGGGAAAATTCAAGAAAAGCCAAATTTACCTTTTCATCCTCAAGCCACTTCTTGACTATCATCATTTCATAACAACTCACTTTATCACGACCACCCCGACGAGGGACAACCGTGTTCCACAAGAAGTTAAGGAAAAGTTTCACTTTTGGTCGAATTTTAGTGCTAGTCGAGTGAGTTGCGGTCATAATTTGGTGGTGACCAACTGAGTTAGATGCAATTCTAAGGTGGTGGCGGTGGAAAAAAGGGTTTGTAGGTGTAGGCCGAGTGAAAACGGGTTTTGGGTGGGTAGTTTGCCTAAGGATCTACTCTGAGGTGTTACCCTCTATTAAGAGCCCGAGACTCTAGTACCATAATGAAGTTTTAAGATAATGGTTTCACTAGAATTGCATAAATTACAAAGGGCACAAGTTATGGTTTATATACTAATTACACATGACCAAATGATTAACCTAATACAATATAGTAGCCGTAATACATGGTGAATGCTAAAGGAAAGAATTTCATAATCTATATCTACTATAAACAAGGAGATTATATTTACTATAAAAGATGAGATTTTTTATTTGCTAAAATCTTCGAGAATATTAAGAATATCTTTATGATACATTTATGGCTTTGGTGGTCGAAAAGGCGCTAGTTGACCGGCGCTAGTCGAATTGAATTAAGAGCGGAATGTGGTGATGTGGGTTGCTCGTTGCTGCCATGGTGGCGTCTCGGCTTCGTGGGTTTGTAAGGAGGGTGGAGAGGCGAGATGTTGGAGACATAGGGGACTGATTGTGGTCGCCGGAGTGAAGCTTTGATGTCGGTTTTTCGGGTTTTAGATGAAGGAGATGGGTGATTGGTGTTGTTGAATTGATGAGAAAATGAAGATTGAAGTGGGAAATTAAGGTGATGATTTTGTGGGTTGAATGAATAAAGATGATGATTTTGTGGGTTAAATGAATGAAGGTGATGCTTAAGAAATGACCAGACATTTGTTTCATATGGTATTTGGTCAATGTTCCCAATTAATTTAATGGGGTCCATTTACTCCTTCGTTGCTCCTTTGGACTCTTATTATCCTGATACGTGTCTTATTCCCACGACTCGATTCCTACAAAATTTAAACAAGCAAAAGCAGCACTAAATTCCCAAGATATAACCAATATTTATCCTTATTGTTACAAGACCAACAATTTATAAGTAAACAATAAAATGAGCTATTTACCAATTAAAACACGCAAAATCGAGTCGAATAAAAGTGTAAAGAACGAGAAAACCGATACTAAAATATTACTTATCATGGGACCATGAAGAGCGACCCCCATAGTCTATGGATCTGGTTCCTACAACCGCTCCATATAAGCAGTCACTTCAAACACCAATATGACTCAACCACTGATGAAGAGTGATTTATCGTCAATTCACACATCAAAGTAAAACCCAATATAAGTAGTATATAGGGGTCGAATCCACGAGGATGGAGGAGTCAAGTAAAAGTTTGATCGCGTCCTATTTTAGCCTAACAAGAGTTGAATGAGGTGATTAACTACGAATTACTAAATGCAACAAATATCTAAAAATGATAAGGTTATAAACAATTTATGAAAAACTAAGGTAAAGGGTTCACCTTAAGGGGATCAATGGGTTAGTAAAGTAATTAGCAAGCGGGTAATAAGTTTGAGTAGAATTAATTGCCAATGTCTTAACAATTAATAATCTTCAACAAAGCTATCACATTTGTCTCAAATTACTCATATAAACACTAGTCTAATCATCTCTATCGCCGCCGCTTAAGAGATAATCAAACAATACTCGATAAAGTGTGTAACTTTTGTTTAGACAATTCATCGAACACCTAGTGTGCATATGGGTAATACTCTTTTTATCACCACGAGTCTACTAATTACTCAACCAATTCTCCCACATAATTCTCCCTTAGGCTCCCCCTAAACCCTAGAGGGAGACTACTCACTCATGTTGAGGGAAAACAAGCAACTAAACAATAAGAATAAGGAGATTAACATCATATTTTAGAAAAGAAGAATTCTAACAATCAAATGACAAATAACTAACTTGAAATGAAATAAATTTCATAAACAACTAAAAAGATGAAGAAATTATACCAACAATACGTGTATTAATAAAATAGGGAGAATGTCTTCACCCAAAATCTTCAATACAAACCCAAGACTAGGATAGTTTTACTAAGAGAGACTAGATCTAGCTATTTGAATTGAGAAACTAAGCTTAATTAAGGAATAATTAAGGGAGTAATTAGTAAGTATTAGAGATTACAAATATTCTAGAGTTTTGTGCTAAGAGTAGATAAAAAGCTGCTTACAACAATTAGGGAGAGGGTATATATAGGTATCTCGAAATTAAGAAAAAAAAGTACAAGTGTGAAGTGGAATGCGAGGTGGTGTTCCAGATCGGGTGCCCGGCCACCGGTCAATGGGCCGGCCCAGAGCACATTAGACTCACCCCTTTCTTCTTCTCCAAAATTATTCTAAGTATAGGAAAGGGGAGTCCCAGCCGGGTGCCCGGCCGCCGGTGCTCTGACCGGCCTGGAGCACATCAGGGTCTTCAAGTTTTTCCATTCTATTCTGTTGATGCGCAGGCCGGGTAGTGGACCGGCGGCTGCCGGGTGCCCGGCCGGCGCTACCTGACCTCTTCCTTCTTTTTCTCTTTTTTCTGTTATGTGGGAGGCGTGGTCTGAGCCGGGTGGCCGGCCGCCGGTCCTCTGACCGGCCTGCGCCACCTGGAAGCCCTCTCTTCATTTCGTCTTCTCATTTCCAAATCCCGACTCATGCATGGCCTTTATGCCCCGATTTCTTCATTTTCGCCTTAATTCCTGCAAAATGAGATCGACTTTTATAGCACGGGAAATCGGAAAGTAAAATGCAATTAAAGGCACGCATATCCGTGTAAAGGGACCAAAATGGGGACGAAAATGAGAGAAAAATGTAACTAATTAAATGCTTATAAAAATTCCCCACACTTAAGACATACTCGTCCTCGAGTAAGTAAACAAGATTCGATATCCATATGTACCCTTATTCAACACTACACTAATACTAATGCTACTACCTAAACTACTAATAATATCCGATGGTAGGCAATTAACGGGCCTCCTCCGTCCCTTCAACTTACAACGAGATACTCATGAGGTAGAGTACCTCCTTGCAAGGCAAGTAGGGGCTTGCGGAATTTTTTGACACACCCAACAATAAAGCATAAATCAACACATAGGATGCACCACGAAGAGTTCAACCGCTTTCCTCATCTAAGCGGGTTTTAGAAGTTAGCACATAGGAGCTTTGGTGGAGGATGCCGACTCATAGTTTCACCGTTATGCCAAGCCTCTAAATCAAACCCAAAATGACCAACAAAACCAATCACGGTGCCTAGAAACGGATTCTAGGCGGGCAAAGGGGAAGTACTAAGCTTTACTCCCAAGATTTACAAGACTACACAAGATTTGGCTCAATATCGAGCCTTCGACCCAACAAGGACACCAAGACCGACTCTAAAGGTTTTCACTCGACACTGAATGAAAGAACGAGCGATTTTTTTTTGTACAAAGTAACCAAAATCACTCTCCTAGGTCGACTTGCGAGACATGCCCACTACAAATGTGGTGCTCCCGCCATCTTGTCTGTCTAAGAAATGATATATGATGCACAAATACGAGTCAATAGGGTTGTAATGGGGCTTAGATAAAGGGTGAGAAAGGGGGTTGGTGCAAGCACCGATTTTAGGAAATGTGGAGCTCGAAAGAGTAGAAAGTCACATCCTAACCAAGCCACCAATACTATCTCAAAAAGAAAGGCAAGGATCCTTCAAAATTTGATTGCCAACAAAAAACCTTCTCATGATTCATAATTCAAAACTTGGATCCAAATGCAACTTATTCAACCCTTTATTTCATCATACTAAATCTCTATTCTATTTTATTTTCCATTTCATTTTCCTCTTTTGTATTTGATTTTTTCTTTTTCTTTCTTTCTCATTTTTTTTTCTTTTTGTTTTTGTGTTTTTCTATTTTCTTTTCAATTTCAAAATCAAAAAATACTTTATGAACATCATCTAAATCCTCAAAATTTCCAACCAAACTAACTCAACATACGCCTTCCAATCAATTAACCCACCCAAATTCATCGATCACAACAATCTACAGGACTTGCTACTCTTGGTGAGATGTTTTTGGGATGTAGATGTTTGATAGCTAAACAAAAGACAAGGTTAAGGCTCAAATTGGGTTACAAAAAGGGGAAATCGATGCGGGGGCATAAGATAAAGCTTATTTGGCTATGTGAGGCTATTTATTTGAACAAATTGACTCAAAACATTGGACATCAACATTTCTTTAACAAACCATGTCAAGAGCACCACACTTCAGCGTAAAAGATGTAACATGCCACGTAAGAAGCTACTCTCAATCCTATGCGGGACCGGTTTGATGGGCCGGTCACTTGAGGCTCTAACCTCACATTTTAGTAGCCAATGTCGAATTTGGTAGGCTAGCTCTAGGGCCCAAAATGGCCTCACAAGGTAGTCTAGACTTGGTCGTTAAGCTAGACTTCCGGGTTTTGCAAGCAAAACCTACTAACAAGTGATGTCAATGAGGCACAAGCTGTCAAAAGAGGGTCGGCAAGGGGGTTCAACATTAACATCATTGTCAACATGACTCCTCCACCTAGGCTGTAAGACTATATTTACAAAACAATGCAAATGCATGCGTGCTCTAAACATGTATGTACAATATATGTGAAATGCAAATGAACGTATTATATACAAGTTCTACACAAAATACAAGTTAATACTAATCCTAGAAACAAACAACACCACATCATCAACCAATCCCGCTCCCAAAGTGAGCACCCAAGCATAGAATCCCGTTCTCCTTCTACACTATATATACAAGAAAAAAGAGAAAGGGTTAGAGAAGATATCACCTAGCGCGTCTTCTCTAATGCTCCATGTGTGTTGCCTATCAAAAGAGTTAGTGTAAAACAAATATATACAAACTAATCTAAACATATTTTTTGTAAAAGTTTCAGATTTTTTCGATTTTGAGGCATTTTTGAAGTTTTGTTTTCAAATATGAACAATATATACAAAAGAAATGAAACCCTCCCCACACTTAAGTCTTACTCGTCCCCGAGTAAGTGACTTAATTAGGAAAAGGGGGCAAAAAATAGAAAACATATTTTTGGCGTTTTTTTTTTGGAATTCTCTCCCCACACTTAAGTATTTACATGGTGTGAGGGGTGAATTCAAAACAAATATTGTAACATATTTTTGGTACTTTTGGAACATTTTCTATTTTTTTTTGTTTTTTTCGAATAAAATGCAAATGCATGATTCTAGACTAAATGCTCAAAAGAAATACAATGCAAACTACACTATATGGATGCAAGACTTAACATGTGACGATATTTTAAAAAATAAAATTCTAATGCAAGCCTAAATGAATGCAACTAAATGGATAACTAATCTAGAATATATTACAAATATCTAAATGCATACAAAAATATAAACACGATGAAGATTTGGATTTAAAGGGATCATACTCATGGTCGTGCTTGGTACCCCGTCACATAGGGGAACCCACTAAGATCGGTGGGTGTAGCATCAATTTGGCCGCTCTCGGCCGCCGCATAAGACTCATCTACACCCCTAGCTCCCGAACCCGAGCCGGTACCATCCAAGATCTCAAACATAGGCCTCATCCTATCGAACCACTCGGCATTTTGAGTCGCCGTCTCGGGATCCGCCTCCTCATCATAAACGGTCGGTTGAGAAAAGACCGGCGAAGAGTAATAATCATGATGAACATTAAAGTCCCCAAACACCCTCGAGCCTTGATCATACCCACCCTCGAGCCACATGAAATAAGAAGGATGCGGGCATGTGTGCTCCCTATACCCTTCCCTACACCAATTATCATAGGAAGGGTATTGGCCAAGTGCCAAGTCGTAGTACATCCGATCCATCTTTTGGGACAACATCGCTCTCTCCCTAGCCTCATCCTCTCTCTCTTTAACTGACGTCCCTCTCTCCTTAGTCGCCGTCTCGGAGTCAAAAGTCATATCGGCCATGAACTTAATCAAGGTCGGATCTAAAGGTGGGTAGCTAGGAGTGGTAGAAGAGGAACTCTCGGGTTGGGAAGAATGGGGCCAAGGACGCCATTGTTGCACACGTGGTTGATGATGAATAAAAGAGGGGTTCACATAAGGCAAGGATCTAGGTGTTGGGCCTTGTTGTTCTCGCCTATAAGTGGTGACGAGAATAGTCGGGTCTCGCCTAAAAGCGGCGACGGGAGCTAATGGTTCTTAAGGGTCTTCAAGTGGGTCTTGAGGGTCCTCTTCCTCTAAGGGGAGGAGATAATGCTCACAATCGGGTACAACCCTCATAGCGTCACTGTTTGGGAGGGGAATTGAGGTGCTCCCTCGAACCTGCCAGTAGAGTTTCCCGTCCTTGGGACGCCTCACGATCCACTCAAGTTTTTGCTTTAAGTAATCCTCCATCAATAAAGATTGCCCCTTTACTTAATTAAAAGTAACGAAATTTTACATACAGTATGTAAGACATGCATGTGAGATCATATTAAAATTTCATGGCCAGAATCAACATGAAACTATTTTTAGTTAACTTTTAACATCAAATATGCATATTAACTCGGTTTAAAAGCCAAAAATCAAAATAAATAGCAAATTAATCCCTAAAATCACGACATTTGACCACAAATATTTTGAAGTCAGTAGGTATACATGCACCAAAAAAATTGGTCCAAATCATATTTTAACATAAATGTTTGATTTATTAGTTATCTTATAACTTTTAATAAAAATGTCCAAAATGAACTTGCATGCTACAAGCTAGCTCTGATACCACATGAAAGTCCATAGACCTTAATTAGACTCCTCTAATTAGTTACTAAATTACTTGTTAATTTAGTGTTTAATGATCTATGTAACATGCCTGCAAATATAAAGACATTATATAAAAGAAGAAATATCCTCACATTGAAATGGAAATAAATGGGCACAATAAGAACTCCTTCTTATTGATCTTGAGCTATAATCAAGGATGATCCTAGAACAATCTCTAAAATAGAAGACCTCCTTTAAGTTACACCAAGATGATACCAAATAATCTAACCTTATTATTAACTAGATAATAAGATAGATAAAATACTACTAATATTAGTATATATTACTACACTAGTAATACTTAGTAAATATTAGTTTAATGAGAGTTTAGTGAGAGGTTGAAGTTTTAGAGAGATGTAGAAGGAAAATCAAGAATGAATTAGAGAAGAAAATTGAAAACAATTGGCCTTATATAGCCACAATGGCCGGCCCTTTACAAGTAATTGTAGGTGATTTTTGTTCTTCTTTTATTCTCATGCAAGGTGGTGGAGTGTAGTATTATTTGAAATGATTTTGGTGTACTATTCATGTCATAATCACTTGGTGACTTGTGAGCATGCATGAACAAGAGCAAGCATCATCACCCTCCACTACTGTTATGGCCGGCCACATGTGGCCTTTTATGGTCCATTTTGATTTTTGATATGTGTCCCACAAATACTTACTCCCTCCGATCCACACTAATGGTAACATGGTGAAAATTTGAGTATTTAAGAAAAGGTGGAAAAATGAGGGGTAAAAAGGGAAAAAGTAGGTGGGGTATGTAATTATGGGTTTAATTATAGGGTTGATAGGTGGGCCATATAATGACATTTTGTGTAAATATCAAATTAGAATAAGGATAACTTAGTAATGTTGTGTGCCACATAAGGTATGTTACCATTGGTGTGGATCGTCCGTTTATGGTAAGTGTTACCATTAGTCTGGATCGGAGGGAGTATTAATCATATGCTTAATTATCTTATATAATTAAGTTTTAATTTGATCATATAACAATTATATGACACAAATAAATAAATAATATGTACTTAACATTTAAGTGATATTTTACTATTATATCAATATATAATGGGTCCCACAATACTTTGTTAGTTTATTTTACAACTCCTTGTAAATATAATTAACTAATTACCTTTACCTCAAAACATATGTCACACCTCAACTAATTTAGTAAATTAACGATTAATTACTAAGTTAGATCTTATTTAATCATATTAAAATAAGATATAAATTTATTTGTCAATTATTACATAATTGAAAAATAAACTTAATCGAATTTGAGTTCTTAACTCAATTTCTAACAATTAACTCTCGTACATATCAAATATATGTAATGGACTAATCAACTGTATCTTATACAAATAATTAGTTACTATTTGGGTTTCATCCTATAGGTGTGACCGAAAGGGATCAGTTGATCACCGCCGTCATACGACAATACGTCAAACTCTAGTCAGCCAACCGTTATTGATTTACGTAAATCAACTGACTAATCATATATATATAGTCAATAAATATCCCAATTATATTCCTTAATGAGATTTAATATGTGGTGCACTATTGTGGAGGACACCTACTCCAACAATCTCCCACTTGTCTGACACAAGTGTGCGTCACCAATTCTCTTGTCTCTTTATCACATCTCCCACTCAATGCAAGGTGTCTTTCAGGTCGCACTTGCGATTGATTATATCTAGAGTGGTTTTCTCGATATTGAGAATAAGTGTCTGACCGGAAAATCTACCATAGATCCCTTTCCGAACGTCGCCACGCATTTATAGTAACTACTCGTCGAGTGGCCTAAAGATGTTTGTACCCAACGTGGGTGGACAATTCCTGTTGATTCATCTACTCTGTATGATGCAGATGATCATGACCCAGAAGATGTCCATCAGCCTCCTTTCACGGCACGACCTAGAACACCAACCAAAACAAATCGGAAACTGCACCGACTCAGATAGACGGTCGCCAGTCAAAAGAATTGACTCATAGGAATAAGATAGAAGATTTTGCCACGACCAGGCATCAATTAATTGATTTAAGGGTCTCTACAAAGGTCACTATCCGACAGAGTGTCATACAATCTGTCTATGTAATCGACCAGTCATCTCCATGACCCCATGGTGCTGAACCAACCATCGATCGACTTACAATCTAGTCACTTCGAGACGTCACCTCATTGAGTGACTAGGGACAAAATACTAAGTTCGTCCTATTCACTTGAATAGGGTCCAACATTGTCTTACAATCTATTCGGATAAACAAAGTATTAAATTTAGTCAAACTAAATAAAAGAGTTTATAATAAAACTCGAAAAATGAATGCAATTATCATATATGAAATAATTAATACAACATTCAATTATTACATATTACATAATCTAAAGGAATTCTGGTGCTCGTCTCAATCCCTTTGTGACGACATGACCATCATGCGTAGCCTTTGATAAAGGCTTGGTTAAAGGATCAGCAATGTTGTCATCTGTCCCAACCTTAAAAATGTCAATTTCCTTTCTATACACGTAATCTCTAATTACATGATATTTTCTAAGTACATGTCTAGACTTAGTACTAGACTTGGGCTCTTTTGCTTGAAAGATAGCCCCAATGTTATCACAATAAATCGTGATAGGATTTTTGGCAGTAGGGACTACTGCTAGTCCTTCCAGAAATTGCGGAATCCACACAGCTTCCGTTGTAGCTTCAGACGCTGCAAGGTAATCTGCTTCTGTTGTAGAATCCGCTGTAACGCTTTGCTTGAAACTCTTCCAGCAAACAACTCCTCCATTCATCATATAAACATAGCCGGATTGGGATTTCATGTCATCCTTATCTGTCTGGAAACTGACGTCTGTGTAACCCTTTACACGTAACTCAGTCTCACCTCCAAACACTAAGAACGAATCCTTGGTCCTTCTCAAGTACTTAAGGATGTTCTTTACGGCTATCCAGTGACTCTCTCCTGGATTTGCTTGGTAACGACTTATCATGCTCAAAGCATATGCAACAACGGGACGAGTGCACATCATAGCATACATGATTGATCGAACAACGGATGCGTAAGGGATCAATTTTATGTGTTCAATCTCCTCGGGTTTGGTAGGACATTCTGACTTGCTCAAAGTGATCCCACTACCCATAGGAAGAAAGCCTCTCTTAGAGTCTTTCATGTTGAACCGATCAAGAATTTTATCAATATAAGTTTCTTGACTTAATGCTAGTATCCTTTTAGATTTATCCTTATAGATCCGGATACCTAAGATGCGCTGGGCCTCTCTTAAGTCTTTCATTTGGAAATGAATCCCTAGCCACTCCTTTACAGAAGTGAGCATTGGTATATCATTCCCAATGAGTAGTATGTCATCTACATACATCACTAGAAACGTTACTTTACTCCCACTAAACTTCATGTATAAACATGGTTCCTTGACACTTCGAGTGAAACCATTTTGTTTAATTACATGATTGAAACGATGATTCCACCTCCTGGATTCTTGTTTAAGACCATAGATGGATCTCTTAAGTTTGCATACCTTCTTAGGGTTTGATGGATCCACAAAACCTTCAGGTTGTGTCATGTACACTTCCTCTTCTAGAATCCCATTCAAGAAGGCGGTTTTGACATCCATTTGCCAAATCTAATAATCATGAAATGCGGCAACCGCTAAGATAATCCTTATGAATCGAATCATGGCGACTGGGGCGAAGGTTTCGTCATAGTGAAGACCATGAACTTGGGTAAAACCTTTTGCCACCAATCTAGCTTTGTAAACATCATTATGTTTATCTATGCCGCTTTTAATCTTATAGATCCACTTACACTGAAGAGGTCTTACCTCCTTAGGTAAATCAACCAAGTCCCATACTTGATTGTCGTACATAGAATTCATTTCGGATCGCATGGCTCCTAGCCATAGCTTTGAGTCGGGACTAGAAATGGCTGTTTTGTAGGTAGTAGGTTCATTACTTTCAAAACGTAACACATTATAGTCACCACCTTCCTCTATAATACCAAGGTATATATCAGGTTGATGACTAATTCTGCTTGACCTCCTAGGTTCCGAAGGAATTATGGCCGTGTCAGACGAAGAGGGAATGTTTTCCTCGTTTTCCTCTACGTCCTTTTCGGGTTGTGGCTCTTGGACTTCATCAAGTTCAAATTTTCTCCCACTCTGTCTTTTAGAAATAAAATCATTTTCTGAAAAGTAATAACCACGTTTTTCCCTTGGATATCCTACAAAATTACATTTGTCAGATTTGGCTGCGAGTTTATCGTCAGACTTTTTCGTAACAAACACCTCGCATCCCCAAATTCTCATGAACGACAAATAAGGGACTTTCCCTGTCCATATCTCATATGGAGTCTTGTTTTCCGCTTTAGTCGGGTTTCGATTTAGTGAGAATATTGCAGATAAGATCGCGAAACCCCAAAAATAATCAGGAAGCTCTGTTAGACTCATCATAGATCGAACCATATCTAATAAAGTTCGATTTCTCCTTTCGGACACAACATTTAATTGAGGTGTGCCAGGAGGAGTCCATTGTGATACTATACCACAATCCTTTAGGTGTGAATCAAATTCATTGTTCAAGTATTCACCACCACGATGAGTGATGCGTGCATTTTATATAGACCTTTTAGGCTATGTTAGCACGCATTTCCATGCTTATTTAGTAGTGTTTTACTACAAATGTCCCCCGAATAGTCTACTTTGGTTTGTTTTGTAATATTTGCAGATATGAACCAGAATTACGGAAAACTAGCTATTTTGTAGCTCCTCAAGCATGCATAAGTGAGTCGGAAAGGAATCTTGGTGTCTCGGAATGCATGAAGTCGTGTTGAAGGAATGGAAGAACGAAATCCATGAGCAAAACACTCGTTCGAGGTGTAAAAGCCTTCGATCGACTACTCTATTAATTAGAAGACCTCGATCGAGCGTTGTTCTGCTCGATCGAGCTGCTGGCTTTGGACGTTTACTCGATCTAGCACTATGGGTACTCGATCGAGTGCTCCTGTCTCACACGTTCCTCGATCGAGTACTTTGGGCAGCATATTCTGCTCGATCGAGAGGTTACATGCTAATGGGCTTCGCGAGATAGTTTGTTAAGCAATGGACGCCTTGTAATTTATTATTTTTTACTGAAGGTTGGAAAAACGAGAAGGAGGGACATAACTTCTTACCCTAGACTTTATCTTTTATTTATTATTCTGTATCGGATTTTGAGGACTTCTTCTGACTTTCTTCCTCTTTGAAATTCGGGTATTATTGTTCTTGAATTCAATTAGTTATTTCTCTATGGTTTTTTGTTTCTTATTTATTATTGTTGTTCTTCTTCTTTCTATTATGCGTAGCTAATTCCTTTGCTAGGATTTAGGGGAACCGTGGCTTAGGTAAGATGAATTGATTAGTAGTCTTTAAATTAGGTTTGGATGCAATCATCGCATTTAATAGCTTTTAATTGTTTGAGTCGACGCATTCAATTGACTGACTTGATACCCCCTTGACCTAGATCAAGAGATTGGAAAATGAAAGATCAGTGATGAACATTGGGATTATGCTAATGAGGGCGAGAGCTAAGTTAGTATATCTTAGGGCGAATAGCGGACCGAAAGGACCTTTTCACTACCCACAAACCTGTTTAGACTTTACTTTGATTTAATCCTGACCCTAGATGCCATGGGGAACCGACGATCCTAGTTATTCTCCTATCTGCTATTTCACTCTTTATTTCTCTTCCCCTTTTCTCTTGTAGTGTTAGGAAATCAATTAAACAAAACCCCCAATTCCGATACTTTGATAGACTTAGCAAGTTATAGGATTCCCTCTCTCTGTGGATTCGACACCCGACTGCCTCTACTACATTTTGTTGAGACCGTTAGGTTTTATCTTTGATAGGGTTGCGACAGCCGTATCAAATTTTGGCGCCGTTGCCGGGGAGACGGTGTAATTTTGTAGCTTTCTGTAGTTTGTCTTTGGTCTCAAGGAATTTATTCCTTGAGGCTGTTCTCATATTTGAGTTAGTGCTTCGTATTTGCAGGTATAATTCCTAAAAGAGGACCATTTGAACCTGCTGCTGCTGTAAATTTTCTGCAGGATGCCTAAGATTGCGAGTCATTCTGAGCCCAGTGCTGAGACTCTACCTAGGGGAACTACTATCCCTCTTGCTGATGAGGGTACGTTCACAATACATCCGTCTTACTACAGTTTAGTGGAGCGGAATTTATTCGGGGGTATGGTAGATGAAGACCCAGCTAGGCATGTAGAGGTATTTACAGACTATTGTTCCGCCATTCCTGTAGTTGTTGGCGTGACGCAAGACAAGGTAAAGGAATTCCTTTTTCCTTTTTCCTTGACTGATGATGCTAAGGATTGGTGGAGAGACTTAGATAGGAAGGCTGCTGGGGTTAAAGATTGGAGTTCGTTAGCTCTAGCCTTCTATAGACGGTATTTTCCTCCTCAGCGAACCAATGCGCTGCGCAGCCAGATCACGAATTTTACTCAATCTACTACTGAAGATTTGAGTGTAGCATGGGCCAGGTTCAAGAAGCTAGTTCGCTTAGTTCCGCATCACGGGTTTGAGCAATGGTTTTTGTGCAACCAATTTTACAATGAGTTGCTTTATGAGCAAAGAATGGTTCTAGATGCTGCTGCACGAGGGAGATTTCAGTCTAATGTGGAGGATGATGAAGGGTGGCAACTCATTGAAAATATGGCCATCCATTCTGATAGCTACGGTAATCCTATAGCAAAAAGAAGGAGAGACACTGTTGTTGAAGAAGTTCATGTGGTAGATACGGGGAATTTAGGTGAAATACACCAAGTTCAAGCTATAGAGATGGTTTGTGTTAGATGTGGTGATAAAGGACACGACCCTATTACTTGTTTGGCTGATTTAGCAAGGGTTCTTGCTTATAGGAAATTCAAGCAAGGGGGTTCTTTTTCCGAGTTATATGCCGAGTTAACTGCTGCAAAATCTCAACCACCCGTAGATGAAGGCAAGGTACTTATTACCCAAGCCGAATATGAAGATCTCAAGGCCACTATCAATGCGCAAAATCTTGAGCAACAATCTAGTGCGGATACCCTCCGGAAACTGCTCGACAGATGTAATTCACTTCTCCCAAACAATGACCCAGTCAATGCCATAAATCTGAGAAGTGGTCGTGCTTATGACGGTCCTGTACACGTCCCTGAAAGCATACATACCGAGGTCGGTGATGTCTCGGACGAATTAATTGAAGATGAGCAGAGAAGTGATTGATCGACTGAGAACGACGATCGATCGAAGCATTTTGATAAGGAAACTACTCGATCGAGTAAAGCCACCACTCGATCGAGTAGTCCTGCTGAAGAAAGTCCTCGATCGAGTAGTATACCTCCTCGATCGAGTAATCTGGTCATAGGAGATCCTCGATCGAGTAGCCTTTCCACTCGATTGAAGGGAAATGAGGAAGGAATCACTCGATCGAGTGCACTGAAGTCTCGATCGAGTGAATGTCAGACATCAGGCACGCAAATTGAGGTTGTGTGTGATAAAGTACCCTCCCCTGCTGCGAAGGTACCGAGAAAAGAGAAAATTGGGGACCCACTTCCGGTGGTCAGAGTCCCATACCCAGGTCGTCTGCGCGATTCAAAGACGGAGAAACAGTTCAGCAAATTTGTAGACATGGTTAAAAACATTCAAGTAACTGTACCTTTTACCGAACTAATCACTCAAGTACCACCTTACGCCAAATTTATGAAAGACATTGTTACGCGTAAAAAGGCACTTGAGGATTTCGCTACTGTCGCTTTTATGGAAGAGTCTAGTAGTTTAATTCTGAATAAGTCTCCCCCTAAACTAAAGGATCCGGGTAGTTTCTCTATTACTTGTGTTATAAGAGATGTCGTGGTAGATAAGGCACTTTGTGATCTTGGAGCTAGTCTAAGTGTCATGCCTTATTCTATCTGTCGTAAGCTGAACATGGGTCGTCTGAAAACGACCAATATCACCCTACAGATGGCTGATAGATCTGTTAGGAGGCCCTTAGGTGTCCTAGAAGACGTGCCCGTTAAAGTGGGCAAGTTTTTTATCCCTGTTGACTTCATAGTCTTAGACATTGCTGAGGATACCCGTACCCAAATTATTTTGGGTAGGCCGTTTTTGTGTACTGCTGGAGCCATTATAGATGTTAAACTCGGGCGTTTAACTCTAGTTGTAGGGGATGATATAGTTTCGTTCAGTTTACCTGACACTTTATCTAGACCAATAATAGAGGATTCTTGCTTTTCTGTTGATATCATTGATGAGTTCACTTATGAGTTCTGGCCGGATTCCTTGATAAAGGATACGTTGGAGTCTATGACTTTGTTAGATGAGTGTGCAGATTATTCTGATGACGATGACGCTGTGCTGAAATTGCTTGGAGCTACCGCAGATGAGGTAGAATTGACTGACGCAGAGGAAGAATAGCTGGGACACTTGGGTCATGCCTTGTGTTCCGTCGAGGTAAAGGTTCCCGAGCGTAAGCCTCTTCCAACTCACCTTAAATATGCTTTTCTTGATGATACTAAGCAATTTCCAGTTATTGTTTGTGACAACCCTCGCGAATGCGGAAATAAAATATAACAAGCATGTGATTTATAAAGCCGAAAATACGGTATTTTAAAAACCTTTATACATGCAAGATAGAAATACAAGGAATGTCAGTAATTACAAACCAAATATAAAATACTACAAGAGACGTAGTCTCTCAAAATGTTAACAAAAGACAAAGTTATTTAGCATCTAGCTAATGAAAGTCTAGAGGTGTTTCATCCAGGGACAACGCCCGTTAGCTCACACCCGAACCCAAAATACCACAAGCAAAAAGCCATCCATGCAAGCAACCTGTTCATCCATGATAAACATGAACGCCACAATCAGTGGGGGCCATATCACATTAAACGTACATAAAAGGAAATACAAAAGTAGAAGCATGCATATATAGATATACATGTGAAATACGATAAGGATAGATAGGCAATTCAATATATAATGATAAGAGCATATGAAGTACAATCGGTAACCATCATGCTATAGATAGACTCGGGGAAGACACTCTTAGGCAACCAAATACGCTCACAAAGGCTTGCATCTCACCGTTAGCGGTATAAATTTGATAAGATTGAGACTCGACAAACAAACCATGCCAAGTCACTCAATGATCACGAATAATCAATCATGTAATCATCCATCCAAACATACCAATTCATTGACGACATCTCTCACGGTAAATGCCACGCACTAGCACCGTGTACATGGCCAGTATGATTAAAAGGCATCCACGGGATAAGACATTTCCCTGAACGCATACACGATAAACATTTCGTATATGTAGACTAATTTCCTCCTGGTAGCACGACGATAATAATACGGTCCTAGTCTAAATCTGGCCAGACTCTCGGAATAAACGTGTTCCGATTCGACATGCGATAAACGTTTCGCATCCAAGACTCGGTCAATCATAGACGCCGAGTACCCCAAATTCGGTCGACATTCACGAAAGAGGCGGAAAAGAGCACAAGCCTCATAACAAGCGGTACGCTACATGCAGTTGACACCACCTCACAAGTATACAACATTTGACGGCCGGGTCGATCAACGCAAAGCGTTCGCCTCCAAAAAACGGTGTCATATGCCCACTAACACATGCAATTAAGCAGTAAGGATACACTCCCCGTTCCGACATTCCAGCCTTACGAACGTGGAGGTAGACAAGGGAATGAGAGTACAAAGCACATAGGAAATTAGTGCTCAAACCGTAACATTTGTAAAACCGACTCAAAGTGGGATATATGAAAAACCGTCACAAAACATGAGAATAGGAAATTATATAAATTTAACTATGATAAAAATGAATCAATACATGATACATAAGCATTAGAACAAGTTTATGAAGCATAATAAATAAGAAACATAGATCTCCTCTCGAAACAACATGTTTGGAAACCAACAAAAACAAGGGTCCAATTCAAACGGTCAAAACTAGAGTTTTAGACAATCAAATGCAGAAATTCCAAGTGAAGGTGATAGCTTATCCTCTTACGGTTCCAACGGTAGGTCACAAGCTCAAAACAAGCAAGTAACGAAGGAGATATGATCATTTTACGAAATGGAGTCAGTGCAGTGAAACTGCATTCGTCACGACCGTGACTTGTATGTCACGCTCGTGACATGAGTTTCACGACCGTGACTTACATTTCACGCTCGTGAAATGTCTGTTACGCAAAGGGTATTTGGTCAGCCTCTCATTTCATGCTCGTGACATGAGTTTCACGACCGTGACTTGGGTCAAGACATCTCCATTTTGTTCTAAACTCAACCATGGCTTCCCCAAAATAGATCCACACACAAATTTAACAACAACGAGTGATTGAAACCAACAACATATGCACAAAATCATCACTTCAACACTTATTAATATTAACCAACTTCAATTATCATCATCCATCATCAATTCTCATTATCAATTATCAACTAACAACAACTATCATCAACAACCCAATTCCTATGATTACTAATCTTATTCTAAATACGATTACTAACATAGAAAACACATTAAAAACACGTAACTGATATCGCGTAACCCTTCACCGTTACCTTTATGCGTCTTTAATCAATTTCTAAGTCTTCCTCCACCAGATAGTAATCTTTGTCGGGATCTAGAAAATCTCCACCTACAATTAGATAATAAAAGATGAATATAATTCACCTTTGAGAAAGACGGATAAATTGGAAAGTGAGAAAGACGGTAATTTTATTACCAATTAAGATAGAGGACGATGAGAGGGAAAGTTTAAGACGGAAATTAGCGGATTTGAGCAAGTAACGAAGGAGTAGTAACGATTTTGAGATTGAACAAGTATGGAACTTAGGTTTTGGTGGTTACTTGATGAAGAAGAAGAAGTAAGTGGAAAATGAGGAAGTTAGGGTTTGAGGGAGTATATGAAGGAGTAAGTGGAAAAATATGGGAAAAAGCCCATAAGCGTCTTAAGACGTAACTTACTCGGAATCTCGCGTAAAGTCCGAAAACGAACTCGGAAATTCTTAATTAGACACGGAAAATTTAATTCTAAACTAAAACTAAATTTCGCTGAAAAGTATCCGTATAATATTTTTAAATTACAAATAGGGTACATTTGCGGGTGTTACAATCACCCCACCTTTTAAAAAGTTTCGTTCTCGAAACTTGAGAGTAGAAAACAAAAGTATCAAGGACAAGAATCGGTTTTAAGAATTAACAAGAAAGCTTTTACAAGGGAAACATTTATGAAACGAGGTTCTTCTCGAAAACGGTTTAAGGAGAATTTTCATAAGTGTGAAATTTTACTTACGGATCTCAAGAGTGCCCGTCGCGAACGAGAACTCTAATTATCCAGATCAAATCAAAGTCGAAATAGTGAAATCGAAAATCAAACAAGTGTTAGTAAGTGCAGGACTAGTTATCAGACGTCTCCAATAACAAGTGCAAATATCCAACCAAACGCAAAAATCCAAATATAAAAGCGAAAGAAATCTATTTTCTCCAAAACGGAGGTACAAAAACCATCTTTAGACTTCTTTGAAAAGTTAAATTAGAAATACAATATGGAAATTTGAAAGTTTCATCAAAGATAAAATAAAAAAACAGGACATTACACGTACATAGAGCGACTCGCACAATTCACACACAATTCAGGGTAACAAAATATATACAAAACACGCAAAAACGAAACAAATTGAACTCTTTGGGATAGGAAGATCAAGATAAAGTCGGCAGGAAGATCTACAAGAATTCGACATTACTAACTCTACTAATTAACCAAATCCTCAAGAGCATGCAATTTACCAAATTTGCAACTCATCATTTTCAATCATCAGAAATCTTACAAAAATATTCCATAATCACGAGATTTCAAGCCAATAACCTAATTATTCAGATCCATTTAGTATCCACTAAAGTCCATCGGCACGGTAGACTCCACAACTAACAACCCACATGTAGGATTCATTACGTACTCTAATCTTCTTAGTTTCATCAAAACTCTTACTAGAAACCACCAACAAAATATTTATCTAGGGAAACATGATCGCTAACAACCACAAGGTAAAGGAGACTTACCATGAAAATCCTTGATTCAATTTACTTCAAACTCATAATCCTAAATTTACAATGAACTTTCTCATCCTCGAGAGTCAAAACACAATCCACGCAACAAAACATAATTATCTAAGATCCAACTAGCCTCATCCCAGATCTCTCGACAAGGAAAAATCCACAATCCATTATCGATTATAATAATTCTTTAATACGCCATAAGATCCTTAATTCGATCATTACTACGCTCGAAGCCTCAAATATAAATAGTCACATTAGCAAACTATGGTGGTTACTAATTCTCAAGACAAATGGGTTCACCATTCTAACTCTATAATCCATAACAACTGAGCACTCACTATCCAAAGCTTGCAACGAACATTTCTCAATCTCAAACTATGATTCCTTAATAATAAAAGAGAATTACTAATTCCAAACCACAAATGACCAATCACTTGGCAATCAGACAACCATTCAAATTATCTAGTTCATCTAAAACTCAAACTGAATCGATTTTCATTTATGACAAAACTCCTCAAACTTTGGGTATCAACTCAATTACCCTAAACCAAAGTCTCTTTTAGAATCCACCAATTAGAGACATCTAATTCTCTAATGATATCCCAAGCAACCGATATAATACTCAACAACAACGAATATCATCTCGCTCAACTTGATTCCCAAAATAGCACTACACTAGCAAGCTCAATAAATGAAGCCACCAAGAGAGTACAATACCACCAACAGATTCATCCTAAGGTTTTAATCCCAATCCTATTCATGTACAAAATCAACACGAAGCTAGCTAACAACCCCAGCTATCCCACCAGAGGAAAGACAATGTCACCATGAAACTGGAAACGATAGGAAATTTCAAGGGAAACACGAACGCGATAAGATCGGACAAAAATTAGAGGGACGCTAGAGGCAGGGAGCCAAAAGCTAGATATTGGATAGATATAGCCATGAAGATAGCCAGGCAAAGGAAAAGATAAGAGAAAACATTTTCCTAGGAATCAGGTTTAGTAGGAACTTGCATGAAAGGAAATGGAAAGGGATAATGGTACGAGTAAAAGTTTCAAGTTTAATCCACAAAATTTCTCCTTTCAGACTCAGGGTGATAGCAAAGCAACTTATCCTGATTACAAAGGTCTCTTACAAGGGACCATCGTACCAAAAATCATCAAAGTAAGGTACACCTAGATTTAACAAATCTATTACAACCCAATTCATCCATCCCTTCATATAACACGAATTCCCAATTGCGGAATTGCAACTCAAGCATAGTAACATTCTCTCAACTCCAAAATTTGACACACTCCCAAAGGTTTCAAAACCGAAGAACTAATAAGGAATTCTCCATACTAATCTCTTTTCAACTCCTATGGCCCACAAGATAGAACACCGAACAGAACGTCTCTATCAACATCATAAGGCATCACCGACATAGCCAATCTAATCAGATTCCACTCATGGCCATAATCCTTAAGTAACATGGCTTAATCAATCACGATGACTTACTACCTCAACCAAGTCTCCGATACTATGATATAAGATCATATTTTCAAATCCAAGAATTATAGCCAAGTACTTTTCCACCAAGCGTATTGTGACACCCTCAAATTTGCGGAAAGAAAAAAAAAAAAAATAATTTAAATACATAACCAAGGGTGTCATAAATAAAAAGGGTCATTACAAAACGGAAATAATATTCTAAAAAGAAATATACAAGACGGGAGACATATCTCCCGTATAAATATTTTACTTATTAATATTTCCCACTTGCTAAATATTACAAAACACGATAAAAATTACGATAACTCAAAAACCGTCACAAGTCCCAAAGTGGGACCCACGGGCTGAGTTGGGCCGGACCCCACATGGGCCTGGATGGGCCCCACGGCCTGTTTTGGGCAAAATGGGCTGTTTTGGCCTTTTTAACGGTTTTACTAAAAACCGTTTCTAATTATTTCCCGCATGCTTTAACATAATTAAAAACCCGTCAAAACAACAATATAACAATCAAACATCGACACCACCCAAAGACCAAAACCCGGACCCACCATGGACCAACCCAGACCGGGTCTGAACCGGCCTGGACCGGTCTGGTTTGGTCCGGTTCACCCTCCCCCTAAAACCGGTTCACCAACAAACAACACCCAAAATATTTCCAACATGTTTTAATCATCAAACAACCATTTTAACAATCATCCATACAAAAATCATAATTATAACAAATCATCAAAATGTCAAGAACACTAAACTTGTTATAAATTCATACAAAATCATAAAAATCATAACTTATGGAAAATCATCAAAATTCATCAAGAACATTAAACATATTATAAATTCATACAAAATCATAAAAATCATAACTTATGGAAAATCATCAAAATTCATCAAGAACCTTAAACATATTAAAATTTCCTAAACAACATAAAAATCATACCTTGTTACAAATCATCAAAATTTATCAAGAACACTAAACATATTAAAATTTCCACACAACCTAAAAATCATAACTTTATGGAAAATCATAAAAATTCATACAACATAATAAAAACAACTCCTTATCATATTACTACCAAAAATTCCATAAATCATAAAAACATGCATAAAACCAAAAGATGAACAAAAAATCAAGAAACAAAAGTTAAAGCTATGTTACTAACTAAAATCATAAAAACCATAACATGAACCAAAACTAAAGACAACCAAAGCTACTAAGGTATGTAACATCTATTCGTCGAGTAACTCGGAATCGTTACCTTAGCTAGAAAAATCAATTATCACCAAAATAAGAAGTATAAACTAAAGAAACGTCTTCTAATCTTCCCCTAATATATACGAGTCACCAAACTCTCTTCAAAATCTTCTCCTATAAGAAATGAAGAACAACATTCTTAGAAGTAAAAATAGATTTTCCATAATTAAAGTGTGTTGAAAACGTTTTGACGGAATTGAAATTACACCGTACTTGAAGATGAGAGGCGAAGAGGAGAGTCTAGAAATATAAGTTTAGGATGGTTTAATTAAGAAATGAAGATTTTATGAAGGTTTTGCTCACGAACAATGAAGAACAAAGGAATGAACGCCGAAGACCACAGAACGATTAAAGAAAAGGCGATATTTTGATCTTATTTTATTTGTTGTAAAAAGTGAAAAGTTGGTTTGTGATAAAGTGGGGTGAGGAGTGTCGTTAACTATAGACAAACTAGGGAGTTTGGGTTGTGACATTGTGGTTATGGAATTGACCCGGTATAATACTTTATATACCGTATTATTAGATATTAAGTTAATTGAATTAAATATCAAGATATTCATTTATTATAATGACAAGAAATCAAATATCAAGGCTAAGAGAGGACGAAAACCGTGTGTTAATGGGTGATATCGGGTCAGTTTTAGTACACTATTGCGTAATTTCTTAACCAACTGATCGTAACCGTATAAATATCTAAGATATTTGTATTAGTTTAATCGAATCAATTAAAATATCCTATTGTGAGTGGAAAACGATGCCATGGGCGTGTGACTCATGCCAAAGTCGAGTTTCGATTTTGTTGCGCGTTTTACGATGAGTCGGGAATAGTTAAATGACGTTCGGTTAAAACCGTAAACTTTATTCTTTAAATTCCGAATAAATTCAAAATAATTATATTAAATTATGATAAATCTTAATAAATCTAAATAAAAATAAATCAAAAATATTATTTTTTTAAATAAAATTTCGGTCTTCAAACTTATGAGGCGAGTCGGGAAAAAGTCAACGGAAGTCAAAGTTGACTGAAAAGTCGAGAAAAGTCGAAGATGACTTAAAAGTCAAGAAAAGTTTAGGACGACTTAAAAGTCAAGAAAAAGTCAATGACGACTTTAAAAAGTCAAGGAAAAGTCAAAGACGACTTAAAAGTCAAGAAAAGTCAAAGATGACTAAAAACGGTCTTTTCATGGAATCCCTCAAAAATTCCAAATACGAACGCGGAATTTCAAAATAAGACTCAGAACAAAAATTCCTATTTTAAAAACTTAAGTTCTACTGAAAAGTGTTAGTAAATATTTTTACTAGAAAAATTGGTATTTTTCGGGTTGTTACAATCACCCCTCCTTTTAAAAAGTTTCGTCCTCGAAACTTAGAAGAAGGAACGTAACATATATGTAGGTCTATTTCAAAACTGTTAAAAATATACTTGTACTATAAATATAGTATCTTATCAATGGAACGGAAGGTTCTCGTCGGCCGTTAAGAACATCGACGTCCCAAGTCAAAGACTTAAAAATATACATTTTTGCATCAATAAATGAGAAAACTAGTTATCGAACGTCTCCAATAACAAGTCTCCACACTCCTTGACGGTAAAATACTTGAAATCATAAAACATTTCTAAAAGCTTTTAATTCAAAAATTCTATAGTAAAAGTAATAACACTACTATCTATACCTAAAACTTCTAACTAAAGCTTCTAATATCCTATCTATACGAGATGACAATTGATAGAATGAACGAAATATTCGAAAGAATAAATCGAATAGAAAGAAGAAAGAAAGAAGGAAAGAATAAAGAAAAACGAAGGATGAACCCCAATACTCTCTTCCCTCTATGAAAATTCTAATGTCGATAGTAACTCGACAATACTAACTGTACAAGTAAACTAGTCCTCAAGGGAGTGCAATATATCCTCAACATTTCAATCATCGGATTCCTACCAAGATATTTCATAAGCATGCCACACCGAGTAGCAACTCCCAATTATTCCAATTCAATAAAAATCTTCTAAGGTCCATCGAAACTAATATTGGAAATCACCATCAAAATATTTATAATTAAAGAAACAAGACCGCTAACAACCACAAAGTAAAGGACTTACTATGAAATCCTTTAATCCAATTTATTCCAAAAATTCATTACTCCAACTTATTTACAATGAACCCTCTAATCCTCAAAAGTTGAATCTCGAAACCTCAAAGAGATTAGTCACACAAAACTCGATTCACTTCACGTTTGCCAAAACATAGGGTAATGTGACCGTAATTAATTTATTTATCTCTTCCAAACTCTCAATACATCGGTTTTTGCTTATGTCGATATTCCTCAAGTTGTGTCATCAAATCCACATTCCACAAAGTATTGATTCCCGTTAGGGTCCAACCTTTAACGACAACAAATTCTCAAGTAACATTAAAATCACTAAATTTTCTAACCACAACTACAACTATTATTAAGCTTATTTCGATCCTCAAAAGATATTGCAACTTCAAGTTTTCATAGTCTAAAACCACTAGGAGAATTTCATCTCAAGTTTATCCTCAAATCCTTATAATCATCTAAACATGAAACTAGTTTAATAAGATGGTTAAGTACCATATTCGAAACTTCTTATTTACTCCAAAATAGACATATCATAAGCATGGTCTTCAAACCAATGCTAAACTTCTAAGTCCAAAAGACTAAATTACTAATGAGTTAAGAAGTCATAGCCAACTCATTCGATCTTACACCATCGAATATCATGCACTATTTACACACAATTCAGGACAAGCATCTAGCATTAAAATCTTTAAACATATTTTATCACACCTTCCTCAAGGATACCAACTCTCACCACCATAGGGTGAAATTAGATCTATAACATTTTCCTCAAATCACAAGTTCATTCTAACAAACACTAATATTCCACAAAATTCAAAGTTCTTCCGACTAAGAATAATATACCGCATACCAATGGGGTGACATCCATACCAATGTTACAAGAGGAAGGTAAGAATACCAATGGTATAATGGAGGAACTATTAAGAGAAATTTCCAAAATGGAAATAGGTTGGAAGAGAAAGAAGCCCCTAGATAGAAAGAAGAGGGCATAATATTATAAGGACGAGAGAATTCGCAGATGAAGAAAGAATTCACTTCAATTAGGCTTTATAAATCTTCAAATCTTCGGTAGAGGATACTCCTTCTAGGTAAAACATATTCCACCATAAGGCGTAATATTGCTCCTAGCAATTTGGCTAGCCACCCAAGCATAGCCTCCTTGGCAATTGTCTTCTCTATGAGGAGGGGGACCTGGTTTGGCATAACAATGATCTTTCTCAACGAGGTCCAACCACTTCATAACGCAACAAAACAAATTAAGTTTACTCATAACAATAGCATAAAACAAATAGACTACAACATAAAATCCTATCTCCCAAACTACCCTTCTATCTCACAAGTTTATATTTGATCAGGTCAAGTAGTTATTTATTGCACGGGTACACAAAACGTGAGTCGGGACCAAATATGACTCTGATACCCAACTGTGACACCCTACAAGTTGCGGAAAGAAACAACATATAATTTAAATACATAAAGAAGGGGTCATAAATAAAAAGGGTCATTACAAAACGGAAATAATATTATACAATAAAAAGTATCTGAAACGGGAGACATATCTCCCGTATAAATTCAGAAATAAAAGAGTGTATAATAATATACAATCTAAGAACCGAATATAGGTCCAAGGTAAATACTTCGCTCGCTAGCTAGTCAATGTACCCCAAATATGCATCACCACCTGTTCGACCGCATTAAATATAAACACGGAAGCCACAGTCAGTGGGGAGTAACTCCGAGTTCTCCCAGCCACGAAATGTCGAGTTTAATGAAACATGAATAACATAAAAGCAATGTATATGGAAAATACAAAACGTAAACATATATGATATGCTTTTCATGTTATGAAACAGATAACTAACAAATAACCTATCATATGAAAGCTATCATGTGAATCCGATAATAAAATATAACTCGAGGTAGGGAAGCTGGTATGCTGGCTCAGCGGTTACCATGTAACATGGCCCTGATACACTCAAACCCTAATCAACACGTAATCATGGGAATCAGTTAACAATCGGTAATCCAAACTCTATCAATCCTAGCCGGCTTGCATCTCACCTTCTAGAACTCATAGAATCATACAAACATGAAAGACCAATACTTCTACAAACAGGCATAAGTTCTTAGAACAGTCGATAGAAGACTTCTGTAACTCGATGCTATACCACAAGGTAGGAAAACATCCTAGTCCTAGACTGATCAGACCTAGCGACAACAGCTAACCCATCCCCTGTCTCATTACATAACCGTACATGAGAAACTCTGCTAGGCGACCCCCTAAGCAGAGATGGCTAGTACTTAAGCTGGCTCCCTTCCCAAAGCGGAACTCTTAGGATGCCATGCCCCCGGCTTGGTATCAAAAGGCCCAAGCCAGTGACACAAAAGCTATCAAGCCATGAACATATACTCATTAAAGATAGTAAGGCCTATCAATGTCATGGTCCAAGATACTCATTTAGAATTAGAATGGTCAAGACGCCATATACTCATAATTCTCTATGGGTACTTAGTCAACACGACACCAACCATATAATCAAACAGTCACGGGAAAAAACATCCTATCATGTGACTAATTGCATATAAATCATATTCAAATAACATATCGCCTCATATCTACTAAGGCTAATTCAATAATTAAATAAAACCTTACTTGAAGAAAAATCCCCGACCCGAGTCCCGCGACGGGTCATCAGTCAAAACGGGGCTGACTAGATCTTAGTTTGACCAAACCCGTTTGATCAAACCGGCTAGAAACAGAGTCTTTACCACATAGACTTAGACATAAAAGTCAACATATTCATTACATGTTATTATTAAAACTTCTAACATATGAATTATTAAATCTTACGTAACCCCCCGCTTGACTTAAAGGATATCAAATTAAACTACGATCTCGTATTATAATTTCTAACATGTGAGAAATAATAATTTTATGAAAAACCTTTTTAATTAAATATTTTACTTATTAATATTTCCCACTTGTTAAATATTACAAAACACGATAAAAATGACGATAACTCAAAAACCGTCACGAGTCCCAAAGTGGGACCCACGGGCTGAGTTGGGCTGACCTGGACACGGACCTGACTGGGCCCCACGGCCTGATTTGGCCAAAAATGGTGGTTTTGCCTAAAAATTCTAAAACCGCTTCCTAATATTTTCCCGCATGCTTAACATATTTAAAACCCGTCAAAACAACAATTAAACAATCAAACATCGACACAACCCAAAGACCAAGACCCGGACCCACCAATGACCAACCCAGACCGGCTGGACCGGCCTGGACCGGTCTGACCAGCCTGAACCGGCCGGTTCAGCCACCACCATAACCGGCCACTTCAATGGCCACCACAACAACCACCCCTAATTAATCCTAACATCATTTTAATTAACAACATCCATTTGTAACATCCAATTCAACCATCATGCATATTAAAATCATGATTATAATTAAATCATACTAACATGTCTAGAACACTAACATATTATAATTTCCATACAACATATAACTCCTACTACTTAACATGTTACTACTAAAAATCATTAGTAACCATAATATGAACTAAAACCTAAGAAACTAAGGCTATGTGACATTATATCGTCGAGTAACTCGGAATCGTTACCTTAGCTTAGCTAAAATCAAGTAGCACCAAAATAATAAGAAGTATAAAACTAAGAAACCCGTCTTCTAATCTTCCCCTAATATATACGAGTCACCAAACTCGTCTTCAAAAATCTTCCCCTATAAGAAATGACAAGAAAACATTATTAGAAGTAAAAATAGATTTTCCATAATTAAAGTCTTGAAAACGATTTTGACGGAATTGAAATATAACCGTACGTGAAGATGAGGAGCGAAGAGGAGATCCTAGAAATATAAATTAGGAAGGATTTAATTAAGAAATGAAGGATTTATGGAGGTTTTGCTCAAGAACGATGAAGAACAATTGATGAACGATGAAGAACACGAAGAACAATTAAAGAAAGTGATATTTTGATCTTTATTTGATTTGTTGAAAAGTGAAAAGGTGTTTGTGAGTAAAGTGGAGTGGAGTTGGACGTGAGTTTATAGACAAATAAAGGTGTTGAGTTTTAAAATTGTTGTTCCGTAATTGACTCGCGTTTAATAATTATTTTACGGTAAACGATTAAATATAATTTACGATAAAGTTAATATCAAGATATTATGATATTAAAATGAAAAATAATGAAAATATCAAGGCTTAAGAGTGGTAAGGGAGCAGTGTGATGTTGAGCTTGTCGGGTCCGATTTCGAGCGTTTTGCGTAGTTTTCGTTAACTGATCGATAAAGTAAAATAATATCTAGATATTATGATATATTAATCAAAAGAAATAAAAATATCAAAGTCTATTAGAGGAGAGGGTGAGCCGTGTGGGTAAGGTGATCATCGGGTCTGTTTTTGCTCGATTTGCGTAATTTCCGTTGACGGATCGATAAAGTAATTAAATATCTAGATATTTTGATTATTTTAATCAAAATAAATAAAATATCTAATGGTGAGTGGAAAGCGATGACACGCGCGGGTGACTCATGCCAAAGTCGAGTTTCGATTTTGTTGCGCGCATTACGATGCGTCGGGAATAGTTAAATGACGTTCGATTAAAAACCGTAAAAGTTATTCTTTAAATTCCGAATAAATTCAAAATAATTATATTAAATTATGATAAATCCTAATAAATCTAATAAATAAAAAATAAATCAAAAATATAATTTTTTTTAAATAAAATTTCGGTCTTCAAAATCGTAAGACGAGTCGGGAAAAGTCAACGAAAGTCAAAGTCGACTTAAAAGTCGAGAAAAGTCAAAATGACTTAAAAGTCAAGAAAAGTTTATGACGACTTAAAAATAAATAAAAGTCAATGACGACTTTAAAAAGTCAAGAAAAAGTCAAAGACGGTTTAAAAGTCAAGAAAAGTCAAAGATGACCAAAAACGGTCTTTTCATGAAATCTCTCAAAAATTCCAAATACGAACGCGGAATTTCAAAATACGACTCGGAACAAAAATTCCTATATTAAAAACTTAAGTTCTACTGAAAAGTATCCATAAGCTATTGCTTAAGCAAATTGGGTACTTTTCGGGTTGTTACAATCACCCCTCCTTTTAAAAAAGTTTCGTCCTCGAAACTTAGAAGAAGGAAAGTAACATATATGTAGGTCTATTTCAAAATTGTAAAAATATACTTGTAATAAAAATATAGGGTCTTATCAATGGAACGGAAAGTTCTCGTCAGCTGTTAAGAACATCAACGTCCCAAGTCAAAGACTTTAAAAGATACATTTTCGCATCAATAAATGAGAAAACTAGTTATCGAACGTCTCCAATAACAAGTCTCAACATTCCTTGACGGTAAAATACTTGAAATCATCAAAAATTTCCAAAAGCGATTAGTTCAAAAATTCTATAGCAAATGTAATAACACTACTATCTATACTTAAAATTTCTAACTAAAGCTTCTAATAACCTATCTATACGAGATGATAATTGATAGAAGGAACGAAATATTCGAAAGAATAAATCGAATAGAAAGAAAGAAGAAAGAAAGAAGGAAAGAATAAAGAAGAACGAAGGGTGAACCCCAATACTCTCTTCCCTCTATGAAAATTCTAATGTCGATAGTAACTCGACAATACTAACTGTACAAGTAAACTAGTCCTCAAGGGAGTGTGATATACTCCCAACATTTTCCATCCTCCGATTCCTACCTAAATATTTCATAAGCACGACTCCTAGAGTAAGAACTCCCAATTATTCAAATTCAATTAAAATCTTCTAAGGTCCATCGGTACGGTAAACTCCATAACTAATAATCCCATAAAAGATTCATTACGAACTCAAATCTTCTTAACTCCATCAAAACTCTTATTGGAAACCACCATCAAAATATTTATAATTTGGTAAACCAGACCTCTAATAACCACCAAGTAAAGGACTTACTATGAAATCCTTTAATCTAATTTCTTCAAAACTTCATTACCCTTAATTATTAACAACTGACCTTCTCATCCTCAAAAGTTGGATCACAAAACCTCAAAGAGATTAGTCACACAAATCTTATTTCACTTAACTTTTGCCAATCATAGGACAATGCAACCGTAAATCAATTTATTTATCTCTTCCAAACTCTCAATACATCGGTTTTCGCTTATGACTATATTCCTCAAGTTTGGTCATCTAAATCCAAAATTCCACAAGGTAATTATTCCCGTTAGAGTCCAACATTTAAAGACCACAATTACCAAGTAACACTTAAAGAGCCACTAAAATCCTTAACCACAACAACCAACCACCATTATGCTTAATTCGATCCTCAAAAAGAAATGATATTGCAACTTCAAATTTTCATAATCTAAAACCACTAGGAGAATTTCATCCTAAGTTTATCCTCAAATCCTTGTAATCATCTAAACACGGAACTAGCTTAATAGGATGGTTAGGCACCATATTCGAAACTTCTTATTTACTCTAAAATAGACATATCATAAGCATGGTCTTCAAACCAATACTAAACTTCTAAGTCCAAAAGACTAAATTACTAATGAGTTAAGAAGTCATAGCCAACTCATTCGATCTTACCCCATCGAATATCATGAACTATTTACACACAATTCATGACAAGCATCTAGCATTAAAATCATTAAACATACCTTACCACTCCTTCCTCAAGGATACTAACTCTCACCACCATAGGGTGAAATTAGATCTATACCATTTTCCTCAAATCACAAGTTCATTCCAATTAACACTAATATTCCACAAAATTCCAAAGTTCTTCCGACTAAGAATAATATACCGCATACCAATGGGGTGACATCCATACCAATGTTACAAGAGGAAGGTAAGAATACCAATGGTATAATGGAGGAACTATTAAGAGAAATTTCCAAAAGGTAAATAGGTTGGAAGAGAAAGAAGCCCCTAGATAGAAAGAAGAGGGCATAATATTATAAGGACGAGAGAATTCGCAGATGAAGAAAGAATTCACTTCAATTAGGCTTTATAAATCTTCAAATCTTCGGTAGAGGATACTCCTTCTAGGTAACACATATTCCACCATAAGGCGTAATATTGCTCCTAGCAATTTGGCTAGCCACCCAAGCATAGCCTCCTTGGCAATTGTCTTCTTTATGAGGAGGGACCTGGTTGGCAGTAACAACGATCTCTTCTACACGAGGTCCAACCGTCTTCATAAGAAACAAAACAAATTAAGTTACTCCTAACAATTAGCATAAACAAATAGACTACAACATAAATCCTAATCTACCCATCCTACCATTCTATCTCACAAGTTTATTATTTTATTAAGGTCAAGTTATTTATACAAGGGTACACAAACGTGCGTCGGGAGCAAAAAATGCTCTGATACCAACTGTGACACCCTCAAATTTGCGGAAAGAAAAAAAATAATTTAAATACATAAGGAAGGTGTCTGAAATAAAAAGGGTCATTACAATACGGAATAATATTCTACAAAAGAAATATACAAGACGGGAGACATATCTCCCGTATAAATACGGAAATGAAAGAGTGTATAATAATATACAATCTAAGAACCGAATATAGGTCCAAGGTAATTACTTCGCTCGCTAGCTCGTCAATGTACCCCAAATATGCATTCACCACCTGTTCGACCGCATTAAATATAAACACGGAAGCCACAGTCAGTGGGGAGTAACTCCGAGTCCTCCCAGCCACGAAATGTCGAGTTTAATGAAACATGAATAACATAAAAGCGATGTATATGGCAAATACAAAACTTAAACATATATGATATGCTTTTCATGTTATGAAACAGATAACTAACAAATAACCTAGCATGTGAAAGCTATCATGTGAAACCGATAATAAAATATAACAGGAGGTAGGGAAGCTGGTATGCTAGCTCAGAGGTTACCCTGTAACGTGGCCATGATACACTCAAACCCTAATCAACACGTAATCATGTGAATCAGTTAACAATCGGTAATCCAAACTCTATCAATCTTAGCCGGCTTGCATCTCACCTTCTAAAACTCATAGAATCATACAAAAATGAAAGACCAATACGTCTACAAACAGGCATAAGTTCTTAGAACCGTCAATAGTCGACTTCTGTAACTCGAGGCTATACCACAAGGTAGGAAAACATCCTAGTCCTAGACTGATCAGACCTAGCGACAACAGCTATTCCATTCACCGTCTCGTGACCAGAAGTACACAAGAAACTCTACTAGGCGACCCCCTAAGCAGAGATG
>JAIUZE010071254.1:0-53490 GCA_022085475.1 Heliosperma pusillum | reverse complement strand
AATCATAGCACCAACATGAACAAATCCACGCTCTACAAACTCCAAACTCAATCTTCGAAACTCGGCACAACGATCAACAGGTAAAACATGCAAAGCATTCAAAGCATGAGAAGCTTTCCTACTAAGAGCATCGGCAACAACATTAGCCTTCCCTTCATGATACAACAACTCAAAATCATAATCGTTCACCAATTCCAACCATCTTCTTTGCCTCATATTCAACTCTGTTTGAGTAAATATGTATTTCAAACTCTTGTGATCGGTGAAGATACGACAATGAACTCCAATTAAATAATGTCTCCACACTTTCAAAGCATGGACAACAGCGGCCAATTCTAGATCATGAGTAGGCTAGTTCACTTCATGAACTCTCAATTGCCTAGAAGCATAAGCCACAACCTTCCTATTCTGCATAAGAACACAACCTAATCCCATTTTAGAAGCATCACAATAGACATCAAAGTCTACTCCATCTTCAGGCAAAGTCAACACCGGAGCGGCAGTTAACCTCTTCTTTAACTCTTGAACGCATTTTCACAAGCTTCATTCCATGGAATTTGGTTTCCCTCACTTCTTCAACAACTGCGTCATAGGTCCTAGCCAGCTAGAGAATCTTTGACACATTTCTATACTACACCATCTAACCCCAGAAAAACCTCTAAGAATCTCTCTATATATCAGTCGGACTCTTCCAATCAACCACGGCCTCAATTTTAGAAGGATCCACCATTACACCCTCTTTAGAAATAACATGCCCAAGAAAGGACACTTTAGGTAACCAAAATTCACACTTAGAAAACTTAGCATACCATTTTTGACGACGTAGAACACCCAAAATAATCCTCAAATGAGTAGCATGCTCATCTTCGGACTTGGAGAAAATAAGAATATCATCAATGAATACCACCACACACTTGTCAAGATATTCACTAAATGTGCGGTTCATCTGATCCATAAAGATAGCAGGAGCATTGGTCAATCCAAAAGGCATTACCTTGAACTCATAATGGCCATACCTCGTACTAAAAGCGGTCTTTGGAATATCAACATCTCTAACCGGAATTTGATGATAACCCAATCTCAAATCAATCTTCGAAAAAGTAGAAGCACCCTTTAATTGATCAAACAAATCTTCAATTCTCGGTAAAGGATATCTATTCTTGATTGTAATCCGATTCAATTCACGATAATCGATACACAACCTCATAGAACCATCCTTCTTATTTACAAAAAGAACGGGAGCACCCCAAGGCGATGCACTTGGGTCGTAAAACGCCTTTTCAATCACTAACATCATCCCACTGCTTTCTTACTCTTTCAATTCAAGAAGGAATCCATAAACAATAAGGAGCTTTGGCAATTGGACCAGAACTCAGGGACAAGATCAATAGAGAATTCGACAGCTCTCTCGGGAGGAATCCCGGGCAAATCTTCAGGGAATACGTCAATGAACTCTCGAACAATAGGCACATCTTCAATACTTGGCAAAGAGGTATTTGAAGAAGTCACAACACACAAGAATGCTTTGTAACCTTTTCTAACCGTACTTACCAACTTCAAAGCGGAAATTAAAGACACACCTTTACGGGGATGAGATCCCTTATAGGTTATTCTAACACCTAAAGGACTCTTTAAGAAAATCTTTTGATCACGACACTCGAACCTAGCATGATACATAGCTAACCAATCTATACCTAATATAATATCAAATTCGCCTAAAGGAAACTTAAGAAGATTCGCGGGAAAGATAGAACCCGAAATAGATATAGGTACATTTGGATAAAGAGTTGAACAAGAGATAATATCTCCGGAAGGTAAGGATATGGAAGTATCCTCACTAGATATAGGCTTGATTGATAACTTATTAGCATAGGTTGATGACACAAAAGACATTGAAGCACCGGTATCAAATAAAACAAGACACGGTTGCTCTAAGATTGAGAACATACCCGTAATGATCTCGGGATGAGCCTCGGCTTCAGCACGACTCATGACAAAGATTGAACCCTTAGGTTTAGGAGGAGGAGGGGGCAACTTCCGATCGGGGCAATCTTCGTAACGATGACCACCCTTTTGACAGAAGAAGCACACATAAGGACGGTTGTTACATGATTTACCGGGGTGATGTGGGAGTCTACACCGGTTGCAAAAGCGACCTTGCGGTTGAGCTTGAGGAGCATAGGGCTTATGAGCCACATTTGAGGTAGCTCTAGGAATAAAAGGGGAAGGATTCCTTGAATAAGCATTGGAAGAAGGATTAAACCTCCTCTTGTTAGCATAGGAATTAGAAGAAGACGGAATAAACGACCTCTTCCCAAAAGCATTCGGCCTAGGAGTATAAGAAGGAGAGGGATTATTCATTAAAGCTTCATCCCTAATAGCCTTCATTGAATTTTCGGCCCACAAGGCATCATCGTAGAGATCTCCAAAGGATGCGGTACCCCTTCTCACTTTACTTTGAAGAACGGCATTCAACTTGTTACGATAATATAATGCACGGTCTTCATCATCACGAATAAGCCTCGGCGCAAAATGAGTGAGCTTATTAAACTCCGTAGTAAACTCTTGAGCGGAACTTCCTAATCGTATTCAAAATACGATTTCTAGTATATAAACATGTAAAACACGTAAATGATATCGAGTAACCCTTCACCGTTACCTTTAAGCGTCTCTACTACTCGTCAAGCTCCTCTTCTATAAGGAAATAGTCTTTGTCGGGATCTTGGAGGTCACCACCTACAAATAGATCGTAAAAAGATGAATAAAGTTCATCTTGAGAAAGACGGAAAGCTTGAAAAGCGAGAAAGACGATGATTTTAATATCAATACGGATAGAGGAAGGTACGGGGAGAAGAATGAGACGAACTTACGTGAATTCTATCGAGTAATGAATGAGCTAGGACGAATCAAAGATCGAAAAAACAATAGGGAGGCAAGGGTTTGATCTTTCTTAGAGAGGAAGAAATGTTTGGTTTGTGTTTGTGTAGGAAAAATAGGTTAAGGAGTATGAGTGGATATGAAGGGAAAAAGTCAACGGAAGTCAAAGACGGTTCCAAAGTCAAGAAAATTCAAACTCGACTCAAAAGTCAAGAAAAGTCAAACTCGACTCAAAAGTCAAGAAAAGTCAAACTCGACTCAAAAGTCAAGAAAAGTCAAAATCGTCTTAAGACGGGATTTTCATGGAATCTCGCAGAAATTCCAAATACGAACTCGGAAATTCTAAATTCGACTCGAAACATAAAAAGCTAATTTAAAACTTAAAATTATGAAAGATTCGTAACATATTTATACTAGAAAAATAGGGTACATGTCCGGGTGTTACACGACATCTCTCACGGTAAATGAAACGCACTAGCACCGTGTACATGGCAAGTATGATTAACAGGCATCCACGGGATAAGCATTTCCCTGAACTCATCCACGATGCTACATTTCGTATATGTAGACTAATTTCCTCCTGGTAGCACGACGATAATAATACGGTCCTAGTCTAAACCTGGCCAGATTCTCGGAATAAACGTTTTCCGATTCGATATGCGATGACATTTCGCATCCAAGACTCGGTCTTACAAAGACGCCGAGTACCCCAAATTCGGTAGATAAATTCACGAAAGAGGCGGAAAAGAGCTCAGGCCTCATAACAAGCGGTACGCTACATGCAAATAACACCACCTCGCAAGTACACAACATTTGACGGCTGGGTCGATCAACGCAAAGCGTTCAACTCCCAACAACGTCGTCGTATGCCCACTAACACATGCATTTAAGCAGTAGGATACCTCCCCGTTCCGACATTCCAGCCTTACGAACGTGGAGGTAGCCAAGGGAATGAGAGTACAAAGCACAAGACAAAATAGTGCTCAAACCGTATCATTTTTAACAACCGACTCAAAGTGGGACATACCAAAAACCGTCACAAAACATGAGAACATGGCATTATATAAATGTAACTATGATAAACATGAATCAATACATGATACATAAGCATTAGACCAAGTTTAAGAAGCATAATAAATAGGAAACATAGATACCTCCAAAACAACAAGTTTGGAAACTAACTAAACAAGGGTTCACTTCAAACGGTCATAACTAGAGTTCTAGACATGTCATTACAGAAATTCTAAGTCGAGGTGATAGCTTATCCTCTTACGGTTCCAAACGATAGGTCACAAGCCCAAAACAAGCAAGTAACGAAGGAGATATGATCATTTGACGAAAAGGGGGTCAGTGCAGTGAAACTGCACAAGTCACGACCGTGACTTGTATTTCACGCCCGTGACATGTGTTACCAATTCACCCGAGAGCCTTCAACAAAAATTCAATCCTATCATTTCCAATTCTCATAATTCATTTCTAATAACTATCAACAATCAATATTCATCATCAACAATCATCAAATAACAACAATCATCATCCATAACATGAATCCTAAGCTTTCTAATCGTATTCTAAATACGAATTCTAGCATATAAAGCATGTAAAACACGTAAATGATATCGAGTAACCCTTCACCGTTACCTTTTCACGTCTTTAAACGGTTTCTAAACCTTCCTAGTCTCCACCTACATACAATTACATAATAAAAGATGAATATCATTCACCTTGAGAAAGACGGATAATTTAAAAAGCGAGAAAGACGGTAATTTTATTACCAATACGGATAGAGGAAGCTAAGAGGGGAAGAATAAGACGAACTTACGCGAATTTGAGCGAGTAACGAAGAAGTAGCGACGAATCTAAGACGGATCAAAAATGGAGGCAAGGTTTTATGGGGTTTTCTTAGAGAAGAAGGAAGAGTTGAGTTGTGTGAATGAAAATAGGTTAAGTGTAGTATGAGGGAGTATAAGTGGAAAAGTCAAGAAAAAGTCAAAGTCGCCTTAAGACGGGATTCTCATGGAATCTCGCGGAAATTCCAAATACAAACTCGGAAATTCTAAATTTGACTCGGAAAATTATATTTACGATTAAAACTAAATTTCGCTGAAAAGTATCCGTAAAATATTTTCACTATAAAAATAGGGTACATTTGCGGGTGTTACACTTTTCATTTGATTATAGAGTTAGTATATTTGTGTTTTTAAATTACAATGCAAGATGCTTGCTAATTTCACCATGATTTAAACATATGACAAATCATTTGTAAACTGCATTAGTAATTGTATATGATTTTCAATTTTTTGAATTATAATAGGGTATGAAAAACAAACTTATAAAACTACTCAGAAAAATATTGAACATGTTTATGAGGAGATGTGAACTGTTTACAAGGCTATACTACCTTACCCCTATGAATCACTAAGTCTTGCTTAAGACGGACACTGTCCGTTTTAAGTTTAAGACATATCAATACTTCCACATGTTGGTTATAAAGACAAAACTTTTTGTTTGACCCATTTTAAGTTTAAGACGATAATGCCCGTTTTAAATGAGCATTTGTGTTGGAACACATGGGATGGGTTTATGAGGCTTTTCGTAGTATAATGTTCGGTAAATAGGAATTAATATAATTTTATGTCGATTATTTGTTTGCCTTTCAAATTTTTGTGAGGAATATTTTAATCAAGTAATCGACATATACTCTTTTTGCAATCCTTTCAAATGCACGGGTATGAGAAATCAATTTATGTAGTTACTACTATGAAAAGAGAAATATTTTAATGAAAGTTATACTTTCTACCTGGTATTTACAAAAACAAATTGAGCATTTATGTAAGAAAGGTATCTTATCTTAATAAAAAATTTGGCTAAACATATAGTTTTTGATGTAGCAATTATAAATTACACTATTATTTAAATAATCTTGGAAGCCTAAAACTAGTAGGTATATTAGATACCAAACCAATTATTCTTTTGGTAATTTTTAAAAATGTTCGACCTATTTATAGAATATTTGTAATATAAAATTCTCAAATTTTCACTTAATTTATAATAATTTGTCTACTTTATACTAGCAGAGTAAAAAATAAATAAAAAAGAAGATATGATTCTAAGTTATGGTACTCATACCCTAGATCTTCAAATTTCAAAGCAGCTTTCTTACCACTAGAGTAAAGAAGTCGCTTTGTAAAATCCATGCACAAAATTTATTTATTTTCTGATTCAGAGGAGGTGCAGCTATGTTTTTTGTTGGTTGTTATATATATTTTATAGCCGTGTTTGTGTATAAGTTAAATAAATTTGTGGCCATATATCTACAATCAGTAGATAACTTTCATGTATAGTAGTATAATAGTCCCCTTTTTGTAACTAAGAAAACAAATTTTGTGACCAAGACTCTAGAATATGTTGTCAATCTCAGATGACTATCTACAAGTAACATATATATATATATATATATATATATATATATATATAGGGTCAGGATCCGGTGAGAACTACTAACATAATGAGAACCATGAGAACCTTCACTAAATCTCCACCAAATCTTGTTTCGAAAGTTTTGTTGGACCATTTACCATTAATTTAGTTTATTCAAGCAAAATACTAGCAGTAACTAAACAAAATTTATTGATTATATTAAAAAAAAATATGTACTTAATGTACATAAATTCAATTTGTACACTAAAATTACTCTAAATGCGTGAAAACGAGCACTAGGTGCATGAAAATTGCTACATGCATGAAAATAGTTACTAGGTGCATGAAAATAACGCGCTATAGATGCATTAAAATGAGCACCAGGTGCATAAAAGTTGTTAGATGCATGAAACAGACTACTAGGTGCATGAAAATTAAACTCGTATTTCACCTCAATTTCCGCCAGTAACTTATATTTTTTCGACCAAGATGTATGTTATCTAGCCATAAAATTCTACGCCGAACCCAAAAATGTCCTTATTTTTTAAAAATAAATTTCCTAAGGCGGAGTTCTCACGGTTCTCATTATCTTAGTGGTTCTCACCGGATCCCAATTCTATATATATATATATATATATATATATATATATATATATATATATATATATATATATATATATTTTGGAAAGATCAATTGAGTCCACCCCATTCCTTAGAGTCCATGAGTCCTCTTGTAGGTCATTGGATCTTGAAAAATGGATGGTTGAGATTGGTACTCCCAAAAGATGATTAGTGGACTAATTTCCCACTCTCTCTCATCCTTACTAATTAACTCTAATCACTACCCTAATTCAATTTATAATAATTTTCACTCAATTACTTCTCTCTCATCTCACATAATATTCTTCCACCCATCTCTCTAAAACCCTAATAAATTCAAAATCTCTCTTCCTCACTTATCTCCACCGACCACCACTACAACCGACCACCACCACCGTCACCACCCGACACCAACACCATATCCACGACCACCTTCTCTTCGCAATCAATCACCCACCACCACCGACGACAACAACCCACACCCACCCTTAAAAAAAACCCCAAAAAGTTCAGATCCGCCGCTCCACAACCGCCGTTGCTGCCACCACCTCCACCTACGCCTCGGACCAATAGCACCCCCTTCCGCCGCGGCCTGCTCACCTTGCACCACCTTCCGCCGCCTCCCTCCTCCTTCTGTCGGCATCTCCTCTTCTTTCTTCTTTTTTTTTTTTTTTCCATTTTTACAGATCTGGGTTAATTTTTGAATTGACTGGTTGTTGTGCGTCTTTTTTCGTCAGTTTTGGGCCGTGGGTGGTGGAGGGAGGTCGGGCTTGGTGGGCGTGGTGTTGCCTGTCGTAATGTTGTTCTTCTTTCTTTTTTTTTTATTTTTTTTTTATTTCTCTCCTTCATATGTGGTCATTGTTTTTTTTTTTTTAAAAAAAAATCTGTTTGTTGTATTTATTTCTTGGTTTTTCATTTTTTGTCAGATCTGAAATTTTTTGTCAAATGTCAATGAATTTTATTAAAGTAACACAAATTATATATTAAAGTCACATATATCGTTTATTAAAGTAACACTAATTATTAATTATAGATCTGAAAAAGAGGTGTCAAGTAACAATGACTTCTATTAAAGTAACACAAATTCTGTATTAAAGTTACACATTTTATTTATTAAAGTCACATATATCATCTATTAAAGTTACACATTTTATTTATTAAAGTCACATATATCGTCTATTAAAGTTACACATTTTATTTATTAAAGTCACATATATCGTATATTAAAGTTGCACATTTTATTTATTAAAGTCACATATATCGTCTATTAAAGTTACACATTTTATTTATTAAAGTTACACATTTTATTTATTAAAGTCACATATATCGTCTATTAAAGTTACACATTTTATTTATTAAAGTTACATATTTTATTTATTAAAGTTACATATTTTATTTATTAAAGTCACATATATCATCTATTAAAGTAACACACACTATTTATTAAAATAACACTATTAAAGTAACACAAAATGACCTTAAAAGTTACACTTGTTGATGTCAGATCTATTTCTTTTTGTAGTTCTTACTCTTGTTTTCATTTTTTTCCTAGATCTATATTTTTTTGTGAGTGTGGGTTGGTTTGTGGTGGGCGGATTACAGTTACACTCATAGAGGACTACAGTTACACTCATAGAGGACTACAGTTACACTCATAGAGGACTACAGTTACACTCATAAAGTATTGCAGTTACACTCATAGAGGACTACAGTTACACTCATAAAGTATTGCAGTTACATTCTTAGAGGACTACAGTTACACTCATAAAGGACTAAATTTGTAGTAAATTACGTAAATTCAACATGTAATAAAATTCAAAAAATTCCACTCAAAATGACCTAAAATAACTAAAGTTACACTCGTAAAATATTAGAGTTACACTCGTAAATCATCAAAGTTACACTTGTAAAATGTTAAAATTATATAAATTTAAATTTTTATATACAAAACCGTCTCAAAAAATTAAAGTTACACTCGAAAATCAGCAAAGTTACACTCGTAGAATGTTAAAATTCTATATATTCAAATTATTATATACAAAACCGTCTTCAAAATTTAAAGTTACGCTCGAAAATATTAAAGTTACACTCGAAAAACATCAAAGTTACACACGTAAGGTGTTAAAATTGTTTAAATTCAAAGTTTTACATACAAACAGCCTTAAAAAGTTAAAGTTACACTCTAAAACATTAGAGTTACACTCGCAAGCATCAAAGTTACACTCATAAATCTCAGCAGCTCAAAAGTGCTTAAAAGTGATCAAAAGTGATTAATTAAAAGTAGAGAGAGAAAGTTAATTAATTAGTGCATAAGTAATTAATTAGTGATAAGTGTGCTTTTTTAATATACAAGTCTCAGCAATCCAACCCCCTCATCCAATGGCTAGGATGAGGATCCAAGGACTCTATGAAAATGGTGGACTCAATTGAATTTGACATATACATATCTATTACGGGTTGTTACCAATATAATTCAATTATTGACCAATCGAATGATGTAATTGAACAACTTTTTATGAAACAAAATTATAACATGTGTTTGACTACAAAGTAAATATAAGTGACCACTTATTTAAGTAAAGTATATACTAAGGATAACGTTGAAAAGTAGTAACATTCAAAAAATAGCATATTACATAACAGCATTAGTAAGCATGTTTGCTTAGAACAACCTAGGAACGGGGTTGAGGAACCCCAACCTCATATGTCTTAGCTGCACGTTTTGACTTTCCTTTTCTTAACCCCTGTTTTTTCCCTTTGCATCCGACCATTCGTAATTCGTTTGGGATCAAGAATTGCTGGGACTGTAACTGGAGCACTATTTGTAGGACACCATGACGATCTCGTACTGTTGAAGAAAAAGTGAATCTCATTTGCAACTCTTTCATAAGCATGGTCCAATATGAACATCACTTCTGGAACACTATGATATTTTATTATCAGATTGTTGAAGTTTGTAAGGGCCTCATGTTGCCAAATGATTGCGTCATTAATGCTACTTATAAAAAGATATAATTTCCAAATGTCAACATCAACTTAAAGATATGCGACCATGAACATACGTAAAGTAACCATATAAAATAAATATTACACATGAATAAAAATATTTATATGTGTAGGAGCTATATAAAATGTATACGTTTTCATAGAAAACGTGACCATATAACCATAAACAGGTGACCATTGCGTGTTATTTACCTCCTTGATTGCATTTGATATCACAAAGTCTTGATCGATAAATATAAATACATGAAAGACATCTAGTAGTACGTAAGTGGTGTCGAATATAAGAACATCATGGTACAATATATAATCCTCCTTCATCATTAAATCACGTCATAATACGTGGCATAACCTTCCGTCATCCCCAAATTTCACACAGTAGAATAAATTGGGGTCTTCCGAATGACATTTGCCTGACAAGTTAACAAAAGTTAATGCATCATCACCTCAATAGCGCGCATCTGCAGTCTATTGACATGATTGATATGGTATCTCTTCATGTGTCTAACTGACTCTTCTCGTCCATAAGTTACAGCTAGTACCCGATATTGTACGGACGAACGAACCAAAGCTTTTGTCATCATTTCTCTTACCTCACACTTTTCTCTACTTGTGATTTTGTTGTAATTGAGAAGGCGTTAAGCGTTGATTATGAAAAATGTTATGATCAAGAATTTCTCAAAGACCATCATTGTTAACTTGTGTCCTTATCAAAGTTTTGCAATGACTTCTAGTAATGTTAACTTTTTTGGGTCAAGTAACCAATGGCTTAGATGTGCCATCTGAATTCAATGTTTTACCATTCGTCACATCGTCAGCATCATTGCCCTTGAGTTGATTACTATCTTCATCTGCAGCGACATGGTTTGAAGATACACTATCATCGTCTTTGACAATTGTTACGTCATTGACCATCTTCGTGAATATAATGGTGAAGGTGAGAACAAACAAACCTGGTTAACAATGGAGAATTGTGTAAAATTAACGTAATTGAGGATTGATTATGTAAAGATTGCAATGGAATAATCAGGAGTATAGAATATAACAACAGGTCCTATAATTATGATAACTGCATTGCTAATGGTTACTAATTTATTGCTAATTAATAATTTGCCTCAAATAATAAATTGTCTTACCCGTTTTTACTTTCATATGGGTTAAATTAGGGGTGAGCAAAACCGGGTACCCGATACGGTTTTAAAAACCGTATCGGGTACCCGGTTTTTCTAAGGCCAAAAATTAATACCCGGATACGACCCGGTTTAACCGGGTACCCGGTTTCCGTATACCCGGTTAAACCGGGTACCCGAAAACCGTATACCCGGATCCGGTTTAATTAATAATGGTTAAAAATCAAAAATTGATTTCACAAAATTAGTAACGACCCATTACTTGGATGCATATATAATCTATTCGGCCAATTATTACGAAACATAACAACTTGCAAAGTTAGTTTTGAGATGACAAAATTCAAACTTTCATCGCTTCACATAAAACTTTGACACCCACAAAGTAATTACATAAACTGCAAGTTTTACATCTAAAGATTGACCCACAAAGTTTCACACAAATAGTCCATATCAAACCCAAAGTTTCACATACAACTTTTTTTTTGTTATTTTTAATTAAACCGTGTCAAAACCGTATACCCGGTTTTGATTTTCCCCGACCCGGACCCGATACGGTTTAATTAAAACCCGTATCGTATACCCGGAAATTCGTATCGTATACCCGGAAATTCGTGTAATTACAACCGTATACCGTATCGTATCCGTATATTAAAACCGTATCGTATATATTTGCTCAGCCCTAGGTTAAATGACCTATATCCGGGTCCGTTTCATTATTGTCTAGTTTACAACCGTTGTAAACAAGAACTTGTCCCCTAACAATATTCATTCTCTTAGGAATATAAAATGGAAACTTTTCTAATTACAGTAAACTGCCTATCTCCCATCATTAAATAAATTTTCAAACCAGCGATAAAATATAGAGAATTGTTATTTACCTTCTCTTTTTTACCTTCTCCAATCATAACCGGTTAAAATATTATATATTTACCCCTATTCATTTGTCATCCCACCTCACCCGATATATATTAGTTTAATCGATTGTGAAAGGGGAAAGGAAGAAGGTTAATAGCATCCCAATGATAACTTAACACAATTTTCAAATAAAAACAGTAATTGATAACAACAATTATTGGAGATGATGTTACACCAATCAAATAACCACTTATATATGTATCACTCTTTAACAATTAATCAACGGTTTTACTAAACGTGTTTGAATATGGAAAGATTTATAAAATAATCTCATTAATTATGGTAAAAGTATGTTCATACTTGCATTTATGATATGCATATGTTGTGAATTTTTTTCATATTCAGCTTATTAATGTGTGCTTTAGGGCGCACGTTAGAAAAATCGATCAATAATATCAGTGAATGAATTTTCCCCTCCGTCTCAACGAACTTTTACATTCTTTATGAACAAACACCAAGGTATAAATAGAGGAAAATTGCTTTAATATTTGTTTGGGTAATTTTCGATAAACATTCCAGAGGGACACGTGGCTGCTTGTAAGCGGATCAAAGCAGAAGGTATGGATAACAGACTCAGCAGGTGGAACAGAGAAGCACAACGCAGCCTCCTGCCAGGAACCTGTCAGGAGGAACAAGAATTGGTCATATAACAAAGTTCATAAAAGTAGGGGAGTTGAGGAATTTCAGGAACGTGTAGCTGGAGGCCAACGGTATAATGGACCAGGGTTTGGAAAAGCTTATAAAGAGGAGAGGCCAAAAGCAGAAGGACACACAATCATTCAACATCGTCTCTGAGACTCATCACCCCCATAATCATTGAAAAAGCTTTATAATTGTTGTACCTTTCACTTTCAATTCTCGCTTACTCTCTCATAAGCAATTCATAGCATAATATTTGGCGGGATTCCAACTCCCCCCGCGGTTTTTCCCTATTTGGGTTTCCGCGTCACCAATCTCCTTGTGTCCTTTTCTTCATTGCGTCAACTTATTTTCGTATAGATTGTTTTACGTTGTTCAATCGCTAAAATTAGTAGCTACCCCGGTTGATCACTTTTACCCAACATTAGTAATATCCATATAGGTAAAATTTTACCAAAACAATATTATTAAAAAAATAAAGTAGAGATTTAAACATACTAAAAAAATGATGTGTTAAACCATCTTATTCTAAAATATTTAAAATGACATTCGTGTTAAACTTTGGTATGGAGTACTATGGAGTTTCCGAAAATTATGAGATCACAAATTTTAACGATTTTACAACATCGTTTTTCTATAACATATATGTGTTTACACCAAGGTATAAAGAGAGGGATATTGTTTTTCTACGAAGATTACTTTCATCTAATTTAGTCATCAATAACTATTGTATGACAGTCTTATACTGTAAGACACGATTGTATGATTTTAAAACACAACTCATTATTTAGCAATAAATGATTATTTTTTAATAGAAATGGATTATTTCGTGATATGAAACCGTCTCAATTTCTAATTTGTGTTTTGTCCCACCGCATTCCATTTTTTTTGTATTTTCAATATGAATTTAAGTAGTCTATGATTCATATATCAACTACTGAAAGTATCATACTCTTATTCGTTACGTTATTTGTTTAAACATATAAGTATTATCATATATATGGAAGGATGTACGTGTCACACTTTATATGAGCCTTTTGCTAATGACTACGAGTAGATCATAAATAACAATTTGGATTTTCTCCATTACTTTTCCTCTCCATATCCTCTCAACGATCTAGATATTATCATAATAGAATCTAACGCCTAACAGTCAACACTTTAAGTAATGAATGATGATATGTAGGAAAAAGCTTTGAGGATATCCATTACTTTTGAGCTAATTGAGAAATCCTAACTCAATAAATATACCCCGTTAAATCATTTCGCAATATCTATATCACGTTATTGTAAATTGTAAATTATATAATAATAAAATATTTCTGAAGTAAAATTAGATACATTGCATTTTGTCCTAGTACATGTATAATATATAAATAATTAATCTAGATTCGGCATTAAGTTAATCATACATGGTAGAACATACATTATGTTTATATAGGGATTTTACTTTTAACCATGCTTGGAATATTAGATGTATTAAAGCAAACCCGTGCATTTTTACACGGGTGTAAAACTAGTATATACTGTTAGATTTAATCCGAATAGAGACCATAAACTTCATACTGAATTACTCGGTAAATACTAGATGCGGAAGCGTACCTTATTACATGACGAAAGGTTGGGATGAACCGTCTGAAGGGACGGTCTTCGGGATTAGGTCTTCTGGTAGACACACATACCATAGGGATTTCTCTACTGTTGGGAGGCGAGGAGATTAGGTTATTATATGCTACCAGGGACCATAACCCAGGTGACTTTATATAGTCTCCTTAATTTAATGCGCCCATCATGCATTAGAAAACCTAATGGGTATCTACACTAGTAAATAGTCCGGCCCATACATTTTAAGACGTATAATAATAAGCCCATATCTTATACACCATAGTGGATCACTTTATATTTGGGCGTAACTTAATAGATAGCGTATAAATACAATTCTAACTGTATTAATAATTTGCCACATATATTATTGTATTAGGCCCATATTTCTTACAATCTCTCACTTGGGCCAAATACATTCATATATTGTCACACCTGATTAATTGTATTTACAATAACCTTATGAGCTCCAAAAGTGCTATCGAACAACCAACCGTCTTAAGCAATTCGGTCCATCAATTCATACCAACATAGGATCAAAGCGGCCTTTGCTACAGTTTATCGTAGCAGGACCCTCAATGGTCACATATGCTAATATAACCAACGACATGAATCGAGCATGGGAGTGTAGCATGGAAATAGCATCCGAATGTGATCCTTATATGCATATTTCCAACTGGTCCACCTTAGTGAGATCAACCATAATAATACAGAGTGAAACTGGAAACTGAAAACCTTATTTCTGCAGAACTTTAATAACCGAAATCTTTAATGTGTCTAACATGCCAAATTCCCACTTAAATTGAATTTCCTTAAAACCGAAACACTCATTTGAGAAATGAGCTCAAGAAAGACCGTGAGTGGTAATTCTTTAGTAAGCGGATCCGCAAAATGGAGTTTGTATCAACATGTATAATTGACACCTTTTCACTCTGAATTGTTCCTTAAACAATACATCACTTGTAATGTCATTAGAAACTATAACTATCACATTTGTCACAAATTACTTTAGTGGTCTTTCAATACCGTGCTGAATTTGCAGCCTAGTGACAAATGTTCATAACCAACTAGGAGTCGAAATACTGAATGATCTCAACCTGAATCGATCTCCCATAAGTAATGTTTTGTTCCAAATGTAATGACAAACAATATGTTTGGCTGCCCTTAATCATTAGTGGATCCAAGATCCTAATCTATATTGCCTTAATATCTGTCAAACTGTAGAATGTATGCAACATCCAAACACATACAAACTTAGTAAATAACACATTACTTAAACACGTGAAATAAGACCTGAAACACGTGAATTTAAGCATTACTGTATATGATGAATATTTTCTGTAGGGCGTTCATGAGACAAAATTTGTCTCCTTTATTGAAAGGGTATTAACAAGAAATTTAAACTAACTCCCACTGAATCTTGAGTATATACAATCATCAACCACATTCATCAAATATCAAATAAGATGACAGTCTGACAAATTTGTATTCTTTATGACAGAAAACCTTACTTGAGCTTTATTGGATGAATTACCTTAATTTGCAAAACATTTACTTTGATTATATTGAATCAAAGTTTTTGTTACTGCACTGAATAGTTTCAAAAATGTCACCATTGAGAAATAAATCTTTAACATTCATCCAATGTAACTGAAAAAACCGAATATGCCAAAATATCCTTATAATCATTGCTAACAAGATGAAATATATTGTTACATTACCTTTTGAACCCTTCTTGGTAACAAGTGAATACTTGAAACCAATATATTTCACAACTTTAGATAATGGAACAAGGTCATAAATATCATCGTCCTTTAAATGACTCATTTTCTTTATGGCATCAATCCACCTATATGAGTTAGGACCTTCAATGGTTTTGGCAGAGGCTGATTGCATCAACTTCTCTCATTCCATTATCTAACTCTAATTGCAACTTGTTAATCCAACATTACATTATTCTCCATTTTAACCATATAGGAAAACAATGTAATTAATGTAGTTGCATTTATCCTTATTAAGTGGATCTTCTAAGGAATTAGTTCTTGAGATATTTGAGTTTGTTTTACCGAATTGATCTTACGATTCTGTATGAGGAGGCTCAAAACAATATCAATTACCTTTTCTCCCACTCAAACTCAATATCCTCAATGAACCCCTAAATTTCTGTCTTAAATTCCTTGATTGTGGGATCATTACCTTATTACCCTTAAAATTTAAGTATATTCTAACAAAGTAGTCATTGATTGTCCTTAAGTCCAACTATTAACCTTATGGCTTTTAAACCTCAACCTTAATTAGTTGGACATACCAAATGTGTAAATCATTTACACTATATATGAATAAATAGTCAATGCTATTGTTAGAACATTATCCAAAATAGATGCAATCTGAACTTAATACTAGAGTTTAAAGAAAAGAATATGAAAAATCACACTCCTTACCAAGCCTTAGGGGTTTTCTTGCATACATATTACACCATCCATAATAAGAATCCTCATATGGTGTAATAATATCAAATACAAGAACGAACTCCTCTAGAGATTCTTAAAATTACCCTTGATGTTGATATCCTTAATAGTCATTTTGCCATAGTATTTACACTTATGATCAAAGATGACATGATTAATCATTTGCTGAGTACTATGTCTCAGTCAAATATTACTGGAAACATCAAGAACTTAAAACTTCTCACAAATGAGATTTAGATATACATACTTACGTTTTGTCTACACATTAATATAACGATTTAAACCATTAATACTTAAAGTATAAAATGGCTCACTTGCCCGCATATGTTAATAATAAGACACCATAATTCTTTTGATAACTAATCTCCCTTTAGTTTGTCTTTGTCCCCTTAAATATGAAAAACCAAAGTAAGGGGTCAACAATTTCATTTTGACACAAAACTTTAACTTTTCTTTTAATGTGTCATACCGAAAAAACAATTGTCACTTCTGAATTATTTATTTATATCCACTGAACTTGAATGCAAGTTTACATAAAAGAGAATCAGATCTAAACTATATAAAGCTATCAAAAAAAGATGGATTCACCTATATTTGAATTTGGAAAACACAAAATTAATTATTTCTCATTGGTCAAAAAACCAAATTTGTCCATACGAAAAAATAATCAAGCTCCACCTAAGGTGGTACAAATATTTTCCATACTCAAATAAAGGAACAAGTCATTAATGATAACTAAATTAGTTGACTGTCTCAAACTAAGATGATAACATGCCCCAACTAGATGCATCTTTCATCATCACTTGGCTTATCTCATCTTAATTATATTTGCAACAATAATTTGATGTTAGTGAAAAAACCAGATTCACCCACCTAACATGACTGGATATAAAATTAAACTTAGACAAACCCAAATGAGAAACTTATCCTTACCGACAAGCGAGGCGTTTAAACCGGTACCAAATTTCCTTAAATGTCATAACTCTTAACAAACTTACGACCAAAAAGTCTAACCTTATATATGTTTCTTGTTATTTCTTTGAGTTTGACTTTTGCAGCTTCTTAATTAACTCAATTAACTTAAACAATGCCCCTCAATATTCCGTTAATGTCACCTTAGATAATCACTAACATGCATTTTGAATGTGCTACTCCACAATGTCACATGAGTCCACATGATAGTTGCTTTAATCCTTATGAGTAACAATTATTATACATTCTCAAGACAATGTTAAGATTATCGCGACCTGAAATAAATATTTACATTTTCTTACCATTCATTTAATAAATGGTTTCATCCGAATCGAGAATGTAACTGAATAATATGACAGATTTAATAACCATAAGTGTCAAACTGAATGAACAAAACAATATCTTTATAATTGAATAAATTCAAACAATTAAAGTGTCTTTATAAAATTAATAATTAGTCGTTAGACATAAATATTAACTATGCATTGACACTACTCTTAAAATTGTAATCAAATATTGACGATAAACTCACGTCAAACACTAACCCTTCCTTTGGGCCGACTTAGTATTCACATGAAGATCCAAATAATCGTCACATATTTATTACCCAACGTGTATATGCAATTCGGCCAAATAATGGCCTTCCTTTGGGCCGACCATCATTCGCATGAACTACACACACTAAACCCAAAAATTGAATTTATTCACCTTAAAAACTTTATGGGCATAATCCTTATGAGTGTCATAAATAAAATGTCACTCCATTAACTTAATTTTCAGATTCAAATATTGACATCCCCATCATCACAAGATACCTAGCACAACATCTAACCCCATCTTTGGACAAGAATTAGACTTGTAAGTGGTACTCTTGGCGTAATAATCAAATACTAACAGTAAAAGTCATGTCAAATATCAAGCCTTCCTTTGGGCCGACTTGACACTCACATGAAAAACCGAATAACTGTTACAAATTTATTACCACAAGTATGATTATACTTCTGCCAAGTAATGGACTTCCTTTGGGCCGACCACTACCCGCATGAAATCTAATCACACACAATTGTCTTGATATTTTAAATTAGTTAATCTACACAACAGAGGTCGCTTTGGCGACTTAATGTTTCTATTAAATAAGATAAAATATTAGACATCTCATAAAATTGAATAGCCAATATAAGTGAACCTGAAAATTAGCCCTTAAATAACAAGTGACTTCAATAAATGATATAAGCCATCGTTGAAAAGATTCCTTAAACATTAACAAGAATATAAGACATCCAATCAACTTTTATCAGACAAATATTAGATGACTTTAACTTTTCACCTTAATTCATTAACTCAAGGCTGAATCATTATCAGCCTTATCTCAAACTATCATGTTAAAGAAGCCCAAAATTCTAAAGAAAACAAATTCATAATATGCACATTAGCCGAATGCCAAAATCATTTGCTCCAAAATCAAATCCCTTATGAACACGCTAAAACATGGAACAAATCTCAACCAAAAATTACCAAAAAATGGCTCTTTAGAATGAAAACTTATCTCGGTTATGCAGTGCTAAACAAAAACCGAAACCCTAATACAATGATTTGGTAACCTAATAAAAGTTCACTTGGTATGCCAAACATCCATACTTCTAAAGAATTATCCACAAACCTAATATTCATCATCCAACTTCTTATACATGAAAATTTGACATGTGCAGCATATATATTCCAATGAAAAGTACTAGCAAAATCCCCACTATACGAGCCAACCGTTTCCAACAATTCCCAAAAAATCTCATAAAGCTTTGTTTAAACGTATTATTGTGGGCATACAATTATTATATGTTCAAAAGCATGAACATGAATCAATACTCACAAGCGACAGTGTAATCACTTTCAATCGAAGCACCAAAATTCACGCAGAATGGAAAAACCTTAATCCAATACGAAAAATACATGATGATTATACTAATCAAACCAAATAATTTAATATGAAGGTGGATCTGATACCACTTGTTAGATTTAATCCGAATAGAGACCATAAACTTCATACTGAATTACTCGGTAAATACTAGATGCGGAAGCGTACCTTATTACATGACGAAAGGTTGGGATGAACCGTCTAAAGGGACGGTTTCGGGATTAGGTCTTCTGGTAGACACACATACCATAGGGATCTCTCTACTGATGGGAGGCGAGGAGATTAGGTTATTATGTGCTACCAGGGACCATAACTCAAGTGACTTTATATAGTCTCCTTAATTTAATGCGCCCATCATGCATTAGAAAACCTAATGGGTATCTACACTAGTAAATAGTCCGGCCCATACTTTTTAAGACGTATAATAATAAGCCTATATCTTATACACCGTAGTGGATCACTTTATACTTGGGCGTAACTTGATAGATAGCGTATAAATACAATTCTAACTGTATTAATAATTTGCCACATATATTATTGTATTAGGCCCATATTTCTTACATATACATAAAACACAATCATGAACACTTTGACCCAATCTCTTAAACACTAGAAGCATATCATCAAAGGCTTTGATAAGTAAGTATTTTTCTTTAATTTTGATTCATTACAGTATTGGTGTACGTATATATCAAAGGCTTTGATAAAGTGAGTATTTCTCTTTAATTTGAGTAGTTTTACAATTTATTTGCGATTTTAATTTTGCTTCGGTCAAGGGTCTGGTCGGTAAAAATAGCCAACTTTTAATCTTGTGGCCGACCCAACACGTGGCTGACCCAACACGTGGCCGACCAAACACGTGACCAAACACGTGCCATTGTCACATTGTTTAACGCTTGTTTAAACACTATATAAGCTTGACAACTCCAAAAATTCTCAAAATTCACACATTTTTTAATCAATTAACTTTGTTTCTCCCTCTATAATCTCAGAATTCCAATATTTCAACTAAACAGATGTATGTTTTTGATGATTAACTTTGTTTCTTTGTGATCAATTTTGAATGATAATGTTGTATTCTATTGCTGGATATTCAATTATAGATTACTCGATCTTCAGATAATTTTGATAGTGTTATTAAGTTGTTTTTTTTTTCATGTTTTTGAGTAAATCTTTTTTTAGAAAGTATGTTTTTGATGATTAATTGTGTTTCTTTCTCTATTAACGTTGTTTGTGATCAATTATGAATGATAATGCTGTATTTTGTTACTGGATATTAGATTATAGATAACTGGATCTTCAAATTATTTTGATAATACTATTAAGTTGTTCATTTTCTAGTTTGATAATGTATTCTGTTATTGGAGCTTAGAACAGTATGGATTCTAGTTTATTTTGGTCCCTGTTATTATTTTGTCAATTCTGCATAATCTTTTGTCGCATTTGCTTGTTATTCATTGGTTTTCCTCGTGGTTGGTAATTGTTCAATTTGTTTTTACAGCAATGGCGCCTAAAGTGTTTGAGTGATGCGTTTGCAACTTTAAGTTTGATAAACGTAATGCACCTTATGACCACGCGAGTAAGAATTGCATCATATTGTTTGTTTTTATATTTGATTCATGTTTACCATTGTTACTTTATTTTCGAAATTTTTATACAAATTAATGTCACAGGAATATCGAGCGCTATCATTGTCGTAAGAAGTGGTGTGTTAGAATTGTTAAACATGGTTATAAAGTTAATCATGTATGTCGTGGTGCGTGAGGCGAAGTTGCTGATTTCGCTGTTGATCACGGTCAAGGCGCTGGTCTCGGAGATGGAGTTGCTGGTGGACATCTTGGTGCCGCTGTAGTCGAGGGTGTTGCTGAAGTAGAGGGTTCTGAAGGCAATGACGTTGCTGTCATTGTCGCTGTTGGTTAAGGTCGAGGTGCTATTGTCGGTGAGGTGCTGCTGGCGTACTACCAGAGGATCATTCTGTTGATGGTCGTCAAGCTATGATTTAGCATATTCTGTTTTAATCAATTTGGATAATGTCTACTTTAACTGTTTGTTATGGGATTGAATTTCAGTTTGTGTTCGACTATTGGGAACCTACTTTCCATTTTACATTTACACGTTCTTGAAGTCAAGTCTTTCAAAAAAACAATTTTGTTCTTTTGCCCAAGATAGTCAAGTCCCCATTCTCAAGTCTCTGACTATTATCATTTGTCCCTATCTTCAATCTGTGACTTTATTACTCATCCCTTCGTTTACGTGTGAACGACCTCCATCTCAAAACGCCGGTCATGGTGATTGTCTATCGTAGGTGATTAGCAATGGTAATATCTTTTCGGATTAAACCTAAACCATACCGACCTAAAGGAAATTTGAACGAAACGCGAGGTTTGAAAACCCATTCTTAATTCCTATTTACCGAACATTATAGTACGAAAAGCCTCATAAACCCATCCCCTGTGTTCAACACAAATGCTCATTTAAAACGGGCATTATCGTCTTAAACTTAAAATGGGTCAAACAAAAAAGTTTTGTCTTTATTACCAACATGTGAAGTATTTTGACATGTCTTAAACTTAAAACGGATAGTGTCCGTCTTAAGCAAGACTTAATGATTCATAGGTTTAAGGTATAGCCTTGTAAACAGTTCACATCTCCTCATAAACATGTTCAATATTTTTCTGATTAGTTTTATAAGTTTGTTTTTCATACCCTATTGTAATTCAAAAAAATGAAAATCATATGCAATTACTAATGCAGTTTACAAATTGAATTGTCATATGTTTAAACCATGGTGAAATTAGCAAGCATCTTAAATTGTTATATAGAAACACCAATATACTAACTCTATATTCAAATGAAAAGCTTTTCAAATATGTTTAGAAATATTATGGTTGATATCAAAAGAATTACAATATAAAAATAAAAGTCACTAATTAAAAATATTATTTTTAAACTTTATTAGTAATTAAACTAAATTTGATTTACTTCTATCGATATAAGTTACAAAAAATGTACACTTGTTTTATAAGGATTTTATAATTATTTTTATGATTTCATATTTGTATATTTTAGTTAAATTTTCAACACAAAATAGATAAATAACTATATAAAATTGTAGATAATTTTCCCTTTACCTAACTTACTTATTTGTTCACCTCCGATTTAAATACCTCTTAAAAAAATTTAAAAATAAATGAGTGATAGATAGGTAAGGAGAAAAATTTATTTTATTAACAGGCATGCGTGAAGCAAGTACATTGTGAAAATTTTATCTTGTTATGTCAATATTAGATAGCCTTGTAAAACGCGTCATTTAACTTATCATAAAAAAGGGTTTATAATAAAAATATGCATACAATCTAAAATAATTAATCTAATTTTTTTTTTTAAATAGTTATTTAATAAACTATTTGTTTATATCTATAAATAATATAAAAAGGCAAGCCAAAATCACCACATTACACCATTTCATTTTTGGGATAATTCTAGGAAGCCACGTCATCATCATTATTTAGAAAAGAAAAAAATAATTAAAAATTAATGAATTTGAATACATTAAATGCGTATCAAGATTTTAAATAGCATAATAAAAAATATTATTGACCTTTTATTTTTTTAAGAAATTTAACAACAATTAAGAAATCAAAATACATACTAAATAAATAAAGATTGGCCTTTTAATTTTTGATAAATTTAAATAACAATTAAGAAATCAAAATACATGGTAAATTTAAAATTACGGCGTTTATTGTTAGAATAAGTTGAAAGAAATATAAAAAAAAACATCACTCGAATTTTACATCATTTATAAATGAACTCATTTTTTTTGTTATAAATTTCCTCAATTTCATTAAATTATATACATCTATTTAAAAAGGTATAATTTAAATCGTCACGTGTCAAGATAACCTACTTAAGGTACAAAGTATTTATCTAAAACAAATAAAAAAATTAAAATTTATTATTATATCACACAAGTCATCTAAAATGTTATTAAAGGAGAAATATTGAAGGGGGGAAATTAACAGGTGAAGTTAATAACTTTTAATATATTTTTGACCTTTCTTCTCCATATATTTTCACTAATGGTAAAGAAGTAAATTAGTTACTTTTGGAATTTCCTAAGAACTTTAATATCATTGATAAGACTTTGGAATATGAACAGTTATAATTTACTAATTACTATTAGGAGAAGAAAGGTCAAAAATATATTGTATAAATAGTGTCAAAATGATTTCAAAATTCACTGACAAAAGGGGTCACTATTTTTAATTTATAATACTTCTATTTATTTGATTTCGCTGAAATTTTCATATTTGATAGTTTATTACTGTAGATTTTTTTGTTTAATTGATATCATAGAAAAACGAATTTGAGAGGGGATTGACTTAAATATAAATTATTTGACAGGTGAATTACTAATGGAGGAGCTACACAAACTGAGAACGAGGAGAAATTATTGCTCTTGAGCAAAATGTAAGATAATATTTGTACATAGTAGTTTTTATTGAATCTTTTTTTCTCGTGTGAATTTGAATTTTTGAATGGTATGTAATATATTTTTGGAAAAAAGTTTCCATTAATTTCGTTTATGCTAATTTCATTTTCATTTAACTTATGGAAAGCAAAATCATGCTCAATTCAATGATCGTGGTACAAAATTACAAGCGGATCTACATATAAAATTTGAATTTTTGACACTAATAATATAATTGATTAATCGTACATATCAATATACTCTTTATGTAATAGCGACTATGATTATTTTTACCTACAATGCTTTTTGTTTATATAATGATTTGTCAAGATATTTGCATATTCAAAGACAAATAAATTTCCGACAATTTATAGTATTGAAAATATTTTCACTCATAAAACGTATAAATCAAGTACAAATGATGAGAATAAACTAAATTTGAAGATTGGAGTAATTATATCTTCTATATAAATAAAATTGGTGATATTTGTAATAGTTCTTTACTTAATATTATATAATTATTTGCATATACTTTTTTCGCCAACTTGACAATAAATTAACGTAAGTAGTTGTCAATAGACATTAATTAAATTCTTAAGAATAAAAATGACTAGGTAAATAAAGTAGACTCATTTTTTCTTTCGCTAAGCAACTTACAAAATCGGTCCAATTCTTTAAAGTGCACTTCATGGTAATTCATTATTAAATAGTACCTCTATTTTAAAAGAGTTAAATCTTGCAATTATTATTTTATTTCGAGTGAATTTATTTGTTCACTAATATATCTTATTTATATGGAGGAAATATCACCACTGTCTCATCAATAAATAAAAGGCTCGAATTAAAATTTCAATATGATATGTGGACTATACAATTCCTAAAATGGTGGGAAGAAAAAGGTTATAAATTCTACAATTTACAACCGCATACTAAATTTTAGATATAATACCTACAAAGCCGTCATAATGAGACTAACACTCATTTTCCAGTGATATAAAAAAACTCTATATAAGTTATAAACAAAAATAATTGGTACCGCATACACACAAGAGAAATCCAATTATAGCCCGTGCATTGCACGGGTATAAAAACTAGTTTATATTGAAAAACAAAGACAATTTGACACGCGGGTCAGATCAACTATATGATTACATTTATTTAAATTATTGAAGTTGGTCATCACTTTTATTTGACAATAATTTTTTATAAGAGACGGTCTCTCAATAATGTTTATGAGAGACCTCTCACATGATGAAGGTAGTTATTAATTTAATTTGCTTTTTCTTTATTTCAACATTAATGTCTAGTAATGTTATTGGTCATGTCTTACATCTATTAAGTTTGAGACGGTCTCTTTCTTTCATTTGAGTTATCCATCTACTACCCTCGTTCCAATAGATAGACTGGGTTGCACGAAAACGGACACGGACACGGACACGGACACGGGCACGGACACGGGACACGGCACTTCAAAATTTTTAGGACACGGACACGGCAAAAAAAATCAATATACATATTAAAATAAAGGGAATTTGAAGAACACTATAACCATCATCTAAATTTTGATCAATTTAATGCCACAAAGTCGGAAATGACCAATATTAATATCTTATACGTTAAAATCAAACATGTCTTACAAACTACAAAGTTTCAAATTACAAACCCAAAATTAAAATGAACAAAGTCTTACAAAATAAACAAAAAGCATAAAAAATCCAAATTACAAACCCAAATTAGAGTCTTACAACACCATCAAGTCTCATTACCCGACCCATTATCATCAAACTCATCAATTTCATCATCACCAAAGAGCATCATTTCCATGTCGGGCTCATCAAGAGAAAGGTTGGCCACATCAAGACAACCAACATCATCAAGATTATCATGCTCATCTCCACCAACATCCCACATCTTGGTTCTCCCCTTGATATACTCTTCACTATTTCTAGAAAGCAAACGTAAATTATTATGAACTCTTACCAAGTCTTCGGCTCGTTTTGGAGTAAGCTTGTTTCTAGCACAAGAGTGAATAAACTTGTAGATGCTCCAATTTCTTTCACTGCAAGAAGAAGAAGAAGGTTGGCCTAACAACTTGAATGCCAAACCTTGAAGATTAGGAGCAATGGAACCATAAGTAGCCCACCAATGCTTTGCTTCCATTAAAGACATATCTTCTACACATTCCAAGTCTTTAAAGATGTCATTATCTCTTCTCGAAAAGATGGCATACTCGGTGTTGGCTTTTCTTCTATCATCCGCACATGGGAAAAGTCTCCTAAAACAAGATAATCTTGAAGAAGAGACTTCATGATCAACATGTGGAGCAACTCGGCCGGGAACTTCATCAAGCCACTTTTGAGTATAAAACCTTAGAGAAAAAAAAAGGTATTACGGATTATGAAAATATATCTAAAAAAACAACAAAGTAAGAATGGTAAAAAAACAAGATAAGTTAGTAATAGTTACCTTGGAACTAATGAATGTGCCACGCTATGTAGAGGAGTGCTAGTTTTGCTCCAACGACTTGTAAGAATGCTTTGTACCACTTTGAAAAAAGTGGACTCTTCACTTGCACACTTATGCTCATGCTTGTATATTGCCTCTTTGACCTTGAAAGTCATAACCTCTTACCTCTCATATACCAAATGAAGTGAAGATCTATCGGTGTCACAATCTCTTATCATGTTGTAGATAGGACGCGTGAAATCAAGGATATAATCAACCTTGTCCCACCAACCATCATCTAAGACCTTTTCCCTCACAAGTATAGCTTGCCCACGATGATTTTCTCGGTAAGTAGTCCACGCCTCACTAACTACCATTGATTGCAAGGAGGTTTTGAGAAGTTTCATTCTCTTAAGCATGACAACAATAGAAGCAAATCTTGTGTCGGCAACGGAAAGCAATTTCAAAGGAGAAAACTTATTGAAAATGGCTAGCCTCATCGAATGGGTCATTAGATAGTTCTTTATAACTAAAGCATCTAGATGAATATCCGTTATCCAATGACACTCAATATACGTTTCTTCATTATTAGAAGTGTTCTTAGCCGCACAAATATTTTTCAAGGCAAGATTAAGAGTATGGACAACACATGGCGTCCAATATATATGTGAATATCTTCCCTCAATTAGCTCCCCCGCACCTTTACAATTACTTGCATTATCCGTTAACACTTGCACAACATTTTGATCACCAACCTCATCTATTACCTCACTTAGCAAAGTGGCAATATACTCTTTGTCCTTTACCTCACCCGAACAATCAACCGCTTTTATGAACATAGGACCACTTTCACAAGCAACCATGACATTGATCAAAGGTCTCCTTTGTGAGTCACTCCAACCATCACTTACTACACTAACTCCTTTCTCTTTCCAAGTACTCTTAATAGGCTCTAACAACCTCTCAACATTTTCTTTTTCTTGTTGAAGCAAGGTTGTTCTCAACTTATTATATCCCGGAGGAACATAGCCCGGAATGGAGTTGGAAGCGGCAAAAGAGTAAGACCTCACATAATAAGGATTCCTTGCAAGATTGAAAGGCAACCCTCCCGTGTAAAACATTCTAGCAATTTCCGCATCCAAATGGTTACGAGCTTGTATATTAAAAGATATAGGAATAGTATTGGTGGATTTTCTTTTCTTACCAAATTGAATATTTGGTTGTCTAGAGCTAATATCGGAGGAAGAAGTTTCATTAGGAAAAAGAGGAACTTTTGGTTTTGAAGCTCTTTTTTTAGCCTCCGCAGCATCATCTAATTTTGTCAATTTAACTAGATCATCGTTTGACACTTTCTCACAAACACTAACTCCCTTCCCCGGAATTTTCAACAAGTGAGCCCTCACTCTAGTATAAGTGCCACCCTTAACAATTTTACAAAAGTGACATTTAAAATTGGCATTACCTCCACCTATTGTTATTTTTTCCCCCTTATCAACAAATCTCCACAACGGATTATCCTCAATGTCATCACTTTGAGCACTAACACTACCACCACTAGAATCCATAATATATTGTCTGCAAAATATGATAACAATAACAAGTATAATTGGAGAAATCACACAGCCACCATTTATGCACAAATTCAGCCACCATTTATGTACACAGCCATTTATGCACAAACACAGTTACACGGCCATTTATGCACAAATACATCCATTTATGCAGAAATCACAAACACAGCCAAATTAACACGTATGCCATTTCTTCCATTTATGCCAAATTCACAAAGTCAACATATTCTCATAGTATATTTGAGTAATTTGACACAACCATTTATGCCATTTATGCCAAATTCACATAAATTTACACAACTTCACAAATTCACAGATGCAAGTTCACAAATTCACAAAGCACAAATTCACAAACCTTGATAATCTATGACTAATTAGAGAAAAGCAAGCAAAACCCTAGAATAAGAAATTAGGGAAATCAGAAAATAGGAAAACCTGAAGGCAGCGGCGGCAAGGAGGAGGATGACGGCAACGGCGGCGAGGAGTAGACTGGCGGCGACGGCGGCGAGGAACTGGCAGGCGACGGGAAAGGGGCTTTGTGTTGAAAGAAATTGATACGTTTGGTGAATGCAACTGAATGGTGAGTGACTGCCTTTGGTGGGTTTTTGAAATAAAATTAGGCATTTATTGTTAATGCCGTGTCCAAATAAAGACGGGCCGTGTCCAATTTTTTTTGGACCGTGTCCGACACACTTTTTTTAAAAAAAAACCAAGGACACGGTTTTTGAGGTGTCCGACACGTTTGGAGCCGTGTCCTAGGCGTGTCCGTGTCCGACACCGTGTCGGACACGCGGAGGGCAAAATTTAGCCGTGTCCGTGCAACCCAGTAGATAGATATTTATTTGACTTTTTTATGTGCTGATTTGAAACAATATGTTTATTAATTGAACGGAGGGAGTAGAATAAAGGAGTCATTAATTCAAATTAGGGTTTTTCTACATGGTACCCCTGTGTTTTTTCGAATTTTACGTGGTACCCCTTAGTTTTTAAAATTATCACTGGTACCCCTATACTTAGTAAACTACTAAAAATCGAGTTTTAAAACGGTTATTTTTTATAAAGAAAATATGTTTATGATTGTCTAAAGGATATTTAAGATAACGACATGCAAAATTATTGTCAAAAGATCAATGAAAAGTGCATAATATAAACGTTCAAAACAGACAGATTAGTGCATTATGGGTATTTTGAGAGGTTTTCATTAACTTTAGGGGTATTATGTAGATTTTGAAAAAACGAGGGGTACCATGTAGAATTCGGAAAAATACATGGGTACCATGTAGAAAAACCCTTCAAATTATCATATATATTCTTAATATAAGCAAAAATTGTTTTAATGAATAATGAAAAGAGAAGCTGTCAACAAAGTGAGAATGAAGAAAATGGCTAAAATCCACTGACATTCCAAATACCGCCAAAATGAAAGGACATGAGAGTCATTCACTAGCATAGCCCAAAACCCCCTGACGAAGCCACAAAAGTTCATCAGTTCCCTAGCTTTATTTCGCTGCCTTTCATCAACTACATCGAATTTATTTCCATTTCAATCTCTTTTAAGATGTTATCTGCTTTTTCCATGTATCCATCTCTTTATCTTTTTTTTTCCAACATATGTTATTTTTTCAATTGCTTTAAACTAAAAAAAATTCCAGTATTTAATTAATTTTTTTTTCAATTATGAAATAGATATTTTCAAAAAAAAATTCCTAAAAATACTAATTTAGTTTGACAGAACATTATAAATCATTTCAAAGTTTCCCACAGAGGTGATATCATTTCATGGCTAATTTACTTTTAATATACATGGAAGTTAATAGTTTGTATGTCAAACTATGAAGTGATTTTTTTTGTGTAATTTAAATTTGAATGACAACCCGCTGATTAAATATATTTTTTTGGTGTTTTTTATACTCCCTCAAATTCACTAACATCTTCCAGATTTTCTAAACCAGTAAATTCACAAAAATATTCACTTTTCTTATTTGTATGTAACCCCACTTTCTCTCTCTTACTTTTATTTTCCCCTATCCATTACCAATCCACTGAATATTGGTCCAAAATAAATGTGAAAGATGTTAGTGAAGAAGGAGTACTATGTTACTTTTGTACAGTAATAATTTATTTTAGACTGTTTCTTTTAAGGCTAGCATTGGAAATTGGAAGTCAAAGGAAAAAAAGTTGTATTTATGCATTTGCTTTACAATGACGTGGATGAACCACAAAGAATCAAATGTTTGTGTTTTAATAGACTTAAGATTTGAATTAAAGATAAACAAATAATAGAGACAAGTGAAATATATATGCTAACAATTCTTTTTTGTATTTACATTTTTTACATAATTTCTTCCATTGATCTAGGGGATTTCTCATGTCATGTGAAGGTTTCAAGATCCTTACGTAATACGAGTGTGTAGAATATCCACTTTCTCACAGTTATGTATATAATTTATCCTAATATATAAAACAAAAACCATTACATCATTTTCCCTCCAACTTATCCCATGGGTCCCACCTTACTAAAAACAAAATTACTTATTGTATTTTGCTCTTTCTAAATTTAAATTATTTATTTTGATTTACCTAACTAAAACTGTTATTCAATTAGAGTATATGTCATTCCATTTTAAATCACGCTAGGAAATGAAATTTCTCTCAAACATAAGTTCGATAAAAAAATTTAAATGTTCTTTAGAATTGTTACTAAAGTTTATTATTAATCCGTATTATTTAAAAAAAAAATGCAATCTTAATTATAAAAGGAACTCAAAAATTTATTTAGGAAACTATTTTTTGAAAAAAAAGAATTTGAGAAAACCTTTGACATTCTTTAGCCATATTAATATGAAATATAAATTTTTAGGTGCATGTTTTGATGAGAAAGTACAAATGATATCAGTCCAACATTATTGAACTAATTAGTTACAATATCATGGAACGAAACTAAAATAATAATACATATCTTCTGTAGCACATATATCTGTATGGTTTGGTAAATATGGTGAAAAATACATATATGAGAAATACTAAGTTTGATATACACTTTTAGAATGCTTATTATGTCTAAGTATTTTGCTGTCTTATATTTTCTCAATTGATTGGGTTCGTGATGTAGCTAAAGCGATGATTTTTGATTAAGGGGTGCTAACTCATATCAAGGGAGCAAACTTTGCGCAAATTTCCTCCTCCATTCCAAAAAGGAAGAAAGGTAAATTCTTTTATCTTTCCAGAGGGACCTGGAGATAATGTGAAATTAATGTTGCAAACTTTGAGTTTTGTTCTTTTTAATTGAAACATAAGTTCTATTTTTGTACAAGTTATTTTATAAATACAATAACTTTTGAATACAATTTTTTCTTTTTTGGAATATTTGAAAATTATTATTGCATTTCAATCAAGTATCAAGTATTTAATATATACTAATAAATAAAACAAAAACATCTATTCATTGAAACCACAAGCTACAATCTTTTAAAATGATGATTTTTTGGGAAAAAAATGTGATACTTTTTGTACTTGATTAAATAAATACGGTCTTTTTTTTTATAATTAGTTGTATAAGCACTACAAGAACTAGATGATTTCGCTAAATCTATTTTGCGACTAACTAGCCACTAAATTTTTGTTAATATTAAATTAGGTTAGTAACATAAATTTATTTCCGGCTTTAAAGATGGGACCACTTGTTTTAAATTAAAACTCTTCATAGATGCTAAAGAAATTTTTTTGTTGTGTTAGATATTTCATGTTATAGATAAATTATTTTTAAATTATGTTTAGTAGATATTTACATATATGCACGTGTAACTTTGCACGGGTTTTAAGCTAGTTGTTAGGAGAGTGGATGTAGGTTGTTAATTAGTCTGTACGGGTATCTACTTAGTATAAAAGTTGAGTTCTTTGTACATTTTCTATTGGCCTGAAAAGTAAAAGGATTTTTTAACTTTTTGTTCAAGTAGGTTCCACACGTTTTTTCAAATGAATTAATTACTCTCTTTTATAGTTATACTAACTAATTACACTTTATCCTACTTTCTCTTGAATACAGTTTGCTCTGTATTTCATTGATTTTGCTGATACAAAACCCTACAAAAATGTACGAACCTTGGAATTTTTTTTCAAAATAGGGTTGTTTAGCAAACTCTTTCTTGCTAAAGGGTTGGTTTCAAAGTATTTCTCCACAATGGGCCTACGTCGTCAATTTTCTCTTTTTCTACCAGATTTAAGCTAAATCGTTATGCCAAATAGCAATTTGATACCCTTTCATAATCTCAGCTGTAAGTTGGGGAAGCCACAAGAAGAGGAAAATCCCTTTACCCAATAGCAATTTGGCCTTCTGAATTGAGCATGAGAACAAAAAAGATATAGTGGCAAGGCAATGTGATCTATCCAACAAATAGATGATCTATTCAAGATTCTCTCGATTCTTCCACAAGTTATCATCAATATTACACGGAACTTCGCAATCAACTTCATCTACCATAACATTTTCGTACAAACAACCAGCGATTTAATCACATACATTTACAGTTCAGTGTCCCTGAATAAGAGCCACTTCCGAGCATGCCGCTGCTGCTTGTAGCATTGTGAAGCATGTTCAGCCCAGCGGAATTCAGACCCATTGGGCTAGATTGGGCTTGAGTACGCTTGCTGACTATACGACATTAGCGACCATGTGCTTGAGAACATTAAGGACTCATCATACAATTCATTCAAGGCATCCAATCAACTAAGTACACAATCAAAAAAGTGATCGAACATGAGAAAACACACTCTCACGGTAAATGCCACGCACTAGCATCGTCACTATGCAAGACCAAACGACTCTAAACTCAAATCCTCCTGGTAGGACTACGATAAACGATATTGTCCTAGTCTAAACTGGCCAGACTCTCGGGATAAGGCGTGTACCCGATTCAACATGTGGCTAGACGTGCACACATCCAAGGCTCAGTCAAACACAGAAGTACGGCCAACGGCAGGGGCGGACGATAAAGAGCGTACCAATCTTGGCAGTTACGGCCACGAGAAAGGTTGTGTCAGAATCATACAATCATACTCCGTGAGTTACAGCCAACGAAGATGAAAAATCAAGTAAGGTCAAGCGAGTACACTACATGCAAATGACACCACCTTGCAAGGATACAACATTTGACTACCGGGTCAATCAACACATTGTGTTCGCCTCTCAACAACGTCGTCATATCCCACTAACAAATGCACAAAAGCATCTAGGTTACACCTCCATCGCTCCGACATTCCAGTCTAACGAGTATAGGGGTGCAACCGGGAAATGAGAGTTCAAAACATCCAACAAACAAGACTCGATTCATTATTCAAGTCATAATCGACTCAAAAAGGGTAACATGCTAAAACCGTCACTAAACATGTGAGGAAAGTATAATATAAATTTAACAATGATAAACATGAGTCAATACGTGATACATAAGCATTAGACCAAATTTATGAAGTATAATGCATAAGAAACATAGATCTCATTTCAAAACAACATGTTTTGAAACCAACTAAAACATGGGTAAGACCAATATGCATAATGGGGTCTAAGCAATGGATTCCAATGATAAATGAGTGTTAACATATCCCCAAAAAGCATTAGAACAAAGATAAAGAGCATAAACAACAAGACAATGCAAGAAAAGAGGTAACGGACCAACTATGCTTAACTTTGGAGGAAAGCATGGTCAAGTTGGGATAAGCACTGTGACAACAACACGGTGAGAACCGCACGATGTAGCCTTCCCTGGAAGAGCTGCGTACGGTGCACTCCGCTCAGCTCACTGTGCAACCAGTTTTCGTAAAATGGTCATATCTCACTCAATTCTTGGTGTTTTTGTGCGTGTGACCTACCATTAGAACCGTAAAAGGCAAAAGCTAACTCCTCAACTTAGAGTTTTATCAATATAATTTCTAGAACTCGAGATTTGAATGTTTAAAGTTGACCCTTCATGTAGACAAATTCCAAATTTGCTTTTCTCAATCCAATTTTCATTCCAACTTTCATTAAACTTGTCTAAACATTTTAGTACCCATTCTATCACCTCAAATGAAAATTTAAATATCCAAAAGGATTCCCAAGTCTCATTTAAGATTTAGACTCAAACTTACAACGGTCGATTCCAAGAAATGCCAACAACACAAAACCGCAACTTTACCCAAATCACTCCAACCTCAAAGTTGAGCACAAATTCACTAAACTAACATGGAAGTTCCTCAATGAGCATAAGACTAACATGTTTGTGATATAAGAAATACGAAGGGGCATAAGCATGACTAAATAATAACATTAGCACATCACCTTCATAAAATTCACTCTATAACTCATTTAATCAATTTATATAATTCAAACTCATTTGCAGTACCAACATCAATCCATCACCAATCGTTAATCCACACAACCTAATAGCAACAAAACACTCAATTAAACATTCATAGCACAATTAATCCATCATTAAAGTTGTGAACACAAGAATAAGCAACACAAAGGAGGTTTATCACCCAAACTACCAATTTCCATCACTTTGAAACATATGAGACATAATTCAACAATTCAACATGTAAGAGTCATGGATCTATATCAACAACTAACAAATAACTCATCTTTCTCATAAATACTACCCTAAAACACATAGGAAACACATAAAAATGTGGTACCGAGTAACCCGTCAACATTACCTTGAATGCTCTTCAATCCTGTAGCTCTTCTTCAATGAGAAAATAGTCTCTATCAAGGTCTTTTAAATCTCCTCCTACAAACAAAATTCCGAACTTGAGTTGAACTCAAACTTTTAAGAAAAAGATGGGATTTCAAAGTTATACAAACACGGAACTTTCTTACCTTAAAAGAAAGAGGAAGAGACGAGGGGAAAAATGAATTAAAAATCAAAGAAAAAGACTAAGGAATAAAGAATTTATGGTGATTTTGAGTTGTGAGGTTTATGAGGTTTAATAATGGTGTTTTAGGTTTTTGGTGAGGGAGATGGTATTGTGTTGATGATGAAAAATGAGAGGTAGAGGGTGGTATTGAGTTTGATTTTGGTGGGTGAAGGAATACAAAGGCCCAAAGCTCTTTATGGGGCATAACCCACTTAATTTTCTGAGTAGAACCCGAATATGGGCTCGGAATTGACGGATTAGACACGGATTTATCCCAACTACGAAAATTCTAATCTAAGGCTAAAACTAAGATTAACTAATAATAATTAAATATTATTAAATTCTAGTTACTAAAATTGCGGGTGTTACAGGTAAGGTCCAGTCTCAGGATCATGTGAGGGCAACCGCTTCGTATAAGGTAGACGGTTGCTAGTGTCGGGAAGAGCTATCCACCGTGACCCTCGTACCCGCCACTGATATTTAGCGTCACTTAACGCATTTAATCTAGCACAAAGAGTGGCGTAAGTACTCCTCGTCGACCCTAGGTGCAGTCAAATCGGTCAGAGGTGTGTATCTACGGTCTCCCCCAAACCCAACAAGTCACCTAGACATTCGAGTGACTAGAGCCCCAAAGTCTATTGAATTTTGGGTGGGTGAGTCCACTCTCCAAAAAGCAAAACACACAATGAAGGCCGGGGTAAATTTAAATAAATTCTCATGCTTTATATTAAGGGTAGATGCAAGCAATAGAACTTCATGAGAATTGAGATTACTGAAATCTTTCCTACCAAACAAAATAAAGCTAAGCAATCAGAGAACAACCTTAAACAAGGATGTTGCACATCATTCACAGCCATATCATTGACACGTGGGTTAAGAAGAGCAGTAAACATAGAAAAGTACTCAACGACCTAAACGCCGGAAGGAATAACAGTCAAACCATCATCACTACCAACAGAGAGACCTAAATGCCCCGCCAACTCAGCGTAAGATAAGTCAAAATCCCTATTTATTAGTCGGAAAGACACACTCTCTTCATCTTCAACCCAATAGTAGGAACTAAGAAATTCGAGTGTCAATGGTCGGTATGATAGTTTATTAAGGGAATATAACCCACCTAACCCGATTTGGTCAAACATTTGAAAAATCTCATTACCCAAACCAAGGGCATTAATAATGGTGGGGCATACACACATGGTAGGGTCCATAGGGCGATCCTCAAGCACGAGAAATCTGTCATGTTGAACTTGAGTACTAAAGACAATCCATGGGTAAGTCGGATTACTAGGAATTAACGCTACCCTACGTTGTGGGACAACACGGGGTTCCCTATGTGGCTTACTACTTCCTCCTTGTCTATGCATGATAAAATTTAAGCAAATAAATCACACAAACACCACAAAAGACTCACAAAACCGGTTTAGCAAACCCTAGGTTCGAAAAAATAAAATATTGTATCTAAAAAGCAAGTAAGACGGAGTAATTAGCAAAGGAAGAGTGATTAAATGTTAAATAATTAATGAAAGAAGCAACAAACAAAAATTAAAGGCACAAAATCAAAGAATTAGTAGCAAACCCTAGATTCACGTTTTGAGCAAAAAGAGGGAGCAATATGAGCAATTTCTTCCAAAATTGTGCTTAAAACATGTAGGACGATGATTGTTGATAATATAGAGATGAGAAATTGATGTTATATGAGTGTTTGTTAAGGATATTTGAGAGAATATGGGTGAGAGAGAAAAGTAGTAGCCGGAAAAAATGAAGAACAAGTGAGAGAATTTGGGAAAAACCCTGAAAATTAAGCTTAGACTGGTCGGACCGGCCCGACTCGATCGAGCAAGGGGATCTTGCTCGATCGAGCAACCCAAACTTTACACATTTTCAGTTTTGCTAAAATCTTTCGGATGTGGCCTTGTACTACCATCGCGATCGAGCAAGGGTTCTTTGCTCGATCGAGCAACCTTCGAATTTTTGACTTTTTCCTCTCTTTTTTTTCTTTAAATCTTCCTCTAACTTTATTACCTGCAACAAACTCGATAATATCGTTAGATCTCTCCCTCACCTCACTCTTGGCATCAAATAGATCCATATTAACTATCCTAAACGACACCTAACATTAAAATGTAAATTAATTGAGATGTAATATAAATAACTAATCTAATTACTAATTAGGCTGCATATTAAATAAAAATACAAATAAACTACACTAAAATGTCGGGTTGCCTCCCGACCAGAGATGGTTTATGACAGCTAAAAATCATGGGGAATTATCGAGAGTGAAAAGGTCGACGACCTCTATCACTCCTATAAATGCCCTTCATAATAGATCTTTAAGCGTTGACCATTGATTGTTAAGGTTTCTCCCTTGTCGGTTTATAGTGTAACCAAACCAAACTTGTTCACCTCAGCAACGGTGAACGGTCTCGACCACCTGGACTTAAGTTTACCTGGAAACAAACGCAAACGGGAGTTAAATACAAATACTTTATCACCAACTCGAAATTCCCGCTACATTATATGCATGTCGTGCGACTTTTTAGTCTTCTCCTTGTAAACCCAAGCATTATCATAGGCATGCAATCGAAACTCATCGAGCTCGTTCAATTGCATAAGTCGTTTATCACCCGCTAGTGAGGGATCCATATTAAGTTCCTTAATGTCCCACATAGCCTTATACTCAAGTTATACCAGCAACGGCATGCCTTGACATAGACTAACCGGTATGGAGAAGCATCTATTGGAGTTTTAAAAGCAGTTCGCTAAGCCTAAAAAGTGTTATCGAGCTTACGACTCCAATCCGTCCTTGATTTACTGACAACTTTCTCAAGGATTGACTTTATTTCCTAGTTAGAAACCTCTACCTGCCCACTTTTAGGTTCCTATACCTATACTTAAGACATTTCTTAAGTTAAACTAATTAACTCTTTAATTAGTTTCAAGATCTAGTTACATGCTAACTAATTAAATTGAAACGGAGAAAGAAATTGTTCCTCACATTGAGTATTATTCGGATATGGGCACAAGTACAAGACACCTTCTTGTACTTGTTCTTGAGCTAGATGATTATAGGATGAACTTCCAAAAGCTCCAAGTATAGGAACTCTCCGTTTGTTGCACCTAAACTTACCCTTAATCTCTTGAATATTGCTTTACTAGAACAACAAACAAGAACCCCTTAATATGGGCACTAGGCACTTGAAGTTTCTACTTTAGAAACTCAAGTTCAAGTTCTAATCACAAGTTCTATGAAACTTCTAAAGTTTCTAAGTGTTTTCTGATTTTTAGTGAGATGTGATATGAGTATATTAGATATGATTAAGTGTGTTCATGAGAGGAAAACACCCTCTTATTTGAACAAAACTGACCGGCCAAGCATAGGGACAAATGAGCATGCTTATGCTTTTTGTCTAAACAATGCATTAGGGTGGCTATAGGTTTAAGGCTACTAATCATTATGCTTAATCTAGATTAGAGCAAAATCTAAAGCCTAAACCCTACCCAATCCCTCATAAAACCGGTGCACCCATGTTAACATGGGTGTCCATTTTATTTTGTGATTTTGTCAATTGTCACACATGTGACATGACACATGTGACATATTATCTTATAATAAAATTATGTATTATTTAACTAATTTAAATACAATTTCATGTCAAATAAATTAAACTTAATATTTTAAATAATAATTTATGATCACATATATAAAATGGGTCATCTCATATTTGGTTGACATGATCCACAACTAATTGTGATTATGATCAACCAATCATGCTTATTTCAAATGTTTCATAAACATTAAGCATTCTAATATAACAATTATATTATTGAATCTTATTTAATCATATTACAATAAGATATATTTCTCACTTGTAAACTCGTTCTGATTAAGGGATTAATTAATCTGTATCGTTATACAATTAATTAATATACTTGATTAGGGAATCGTCCTTTCGGTGTGACCTCAAGGGATCAACTGATCACCACCGTCATACGACAGTAACGTCAAACTCTAGTAAGCCAATCGTTACCGATTAATGTGGATCAGTTGACTATAATGTTAATCATCCCTTTGTATTATTGTTAATGAGTTTTAATTAAGTGATCGCACTATTGTTGAGGACACTCACTCCAACACCCACTTGTCTGCGGATGATAACTTAATCCCCGACGATGTGTACTGCCATATTTCTTCAATAAAGTATTAAGATGGCCTTCATTGAAATGCTTCCCTCCATTGCTAATGAGAGCACGAGGGACCCTGAATCGTGGGAATTTAATCTTCTGAAATAGTTAATAACTGCCTTGGCATCGCAAGTAGGAGTGGCAATGGCTTCCAACCCATTTTGAAACATATTCAACCGCTACTAGAATAGATTGATTCCCATAAGAGGATGGGAATGGCCCTAGGTAGTCAATACCCCAAATATCGAAGATTTCAACCTCCAAATTCCTCGTTTGAGGCATCTCATGCCTTTGCAAAATATTACCCGTCCTTTGACACGCGTCACAAGAACGGACAAAGTAGTAGCATCCTTGAGACTAGTCGGCCAATAGAAACCCGATTGCATTACCTTCGCAAACGTCGTTGAGGGACCTTGATGATCACCACAAGGACAAGAGTGACAATAAGAAGGGAGTGGCATGTACCTCACCCTCTCGAATACATCGTCGATAAATACCATCGGCACACTCCTGGAATAGATAAGGGTTATCCCAAAAGTACCGCTTGGTATCGTGTAGAAACCTCTTCTTTTGCTGATAATATTGATTGGGAGGCATAATCCCCCCCCCCCCCCCCAACCAAATAATTGGCATAATCAACAAACCATGGAGTCTCCATGGTTATGGCAAGGAGATGATCATCAGCGAACGAATAATCAATGGGGATAGGATCTCCCCCTTTATATCTCAAACGAGAAAAATAATCAGCAACTACATTCTCTGCACCAGACTTATCCCGTATTTCCAAATCGAATTCTTTTAGTAGTTAAATCAAGAAAATAAGCCTAGGTTTGGCTTCCTTTTTAGCTAACAAATACTTCAGTGCTGCATGGTCGGTGTAGACTATCACTTTAGAACCCATAAGGTAAGCTCTAAATTAATCCAAAGCATAGACAACGCCAATTAACTTCTTCTCCTTAGTAGCATAGTTAAATTGCGCATCAACTAAGGTTTTGCTAGCGTAGTAGACCGCATGTAACACTTTATCCTTCCTTTGCCCCAAAACAGCCTCAACTGCGTAGTCACTGGCACCACACATAATCTCAAATGGCAAATTCCAATCGGGAGATTGGATAATAGGAGCTGAGATAAGAGCCTGTTTAATCCTGTCAAAACACTGAACACACTCATCAATAAACACGAACAGAGCATCCTTATGGATAAGCTAGGTTAATTGTTCATGTAACACCCGCAAATGTACCCTATTTTTATATTAAAAATATTATACGTATACTTTTCAGCGAAATTTTAGATTTAGTCTAGAATTTATTTTTCCGTATCTAATTTAGCAAATCCGAGTTCGTTTTCGGACTTTACTCGAAATTCCGTATGAGTTACGCCTTAAGGCGCTTTTGGGCTTTTTCCATGTTTTTTCACTCACTCACCTTATATCCCCTAAACCCTAACTCCCTCATTTTTCCACTTACTCCTTCTTCCTCAACAAGTAACCACCATAACCCTAACTCCATTTTTGATCAAGCTTAAGTTCCACACTACTCCTTCATCCCTTGCTCAAATCCGCTAATTTTCGTCGTGATCTTCCCTTCTCATCGTCCTCTATCTTAATTGGTAATAAAATTACCGTCTTTCTAACTTTTCAATTTATCTGTCTTTGTTCATCTTTTGTTGTCTAATTGTAGCTGGAGACCTTCAAGACCTTGACAAAGACTACTACTTAGTAGAGGAGAACCTAGACGAGGATTGATGACGCGAAAAGGTAACGGTAAAGGGTTACTCGATATCATTACGTGTTTTAATGTGTTTTTGGATGTTAGTAAACGTATTTAGGATAGGATTAGTAATCATTGAAATTGTGTTTGTTTATGATGGTTATTGTTTGTTGATAATTGTTAATGTTAGTTGATGATAGTTGATATGTGTTGATGATTAAGGATGATTCTTAGTGATGTTTGATGATTTTCGTGTACATGTGGTCCTAGCCGGCCGACCGGCCGCCGGTCAGCTGACCGGCTGGGAAGTGGCTGATGTTTTATTGATGTTACACGAAAATTTTGGTATGAAGTAAGTCTCAGCCAGCCGACCAGTAGCCGGTCAGCCGACCGGCTGAGACACACCCTCTATTTTCTTCATTTTCTCAAGTGACTTACGGTCCAGCCGGGTAGCCGGCAGCCGGTCCACTTGACCGGCTGGATCATGCTGTATTTTTGACGATTTCCAAATGTGACTGTGGTGCCAGCCGGGTAGCCGGCACCCGGTCCACCTGACCGGCTGGCACACGTTGCCTTTCTTTCTCTATATTTTCTTATACTTTCATTTATAATAGTTCAGATGGTTCGTTTATCGTATAAATTTACGTAATGACTTTAAATATTCATGTTTAGAATATATGATGTTCCACTCGCTTGTATCGCATGTTTTGTGACGGTTTTTGATATATCCCACTTTGAGTCGGTTTTACATATGTTATGATTTGAGCACAATTTGTTATGTGCTATGAACTCTCATTCCCCGGCTACCTCCTCGCTCGTAAGGCTGGAATGTCGGAACGAGGAGATGTATCCTTAATGCTTAATTGCATGTTTTAGTGGGGATATGACGACGTTGTTGGGAGGCGAACGCTTTGCGTTGATCGACCCGGCCGTCAAATGTCGTATACTTGCGAGGTGGTGTCATTGCATGTAGCGTACCGCTTGTTATGATGCTTGTGCTCTTTCCGCCTCTTTCGTGAAGGTTGACCGAATTTGGGGTACTCGGCTTCTATGTTTGACCGAGTCTTGGATGCGAAATGTGTATCGCATGTCGAATCGGAAAATATTATTTCGAGAGTCTGGCCAGGTTTAGACTAGGATCGGATATTTATATCGTCGTCCTACCAGGAGAAAATGAGTCTACATATACGAAATGTTAATCGTGTATGCGTTCAGGGAAATGTTTATCCCGTGGATGCGATTTTAATCATACTTGCTATGTACATTGTGCTAGTGCGTGTCATTTACCGTGAGAGATGTTGTCACCGTATTCGTACGTTTGGATGGATGTTTATATGTTGATTATTTGTGACCGTTGGATGACTTGGCGTGGTTTTTTTGTCGAGTCTCAATCTTATCAAGTATATGCCACTAACGGTGAGATGCAAGCGCTAGTGAGTATATGGTTGCCTAAGTGTGTTTTCCCCGAGTCTATCTATAACATGATGCTTACCGTTTGTACTTCATGTACCTACATCTTTATGTATTGAAATGCCTATTTATCCTTCTTGTAATTCACATGTATATTTATATATGCATGCTTCTACTTTCGTATTACCGTTTAAGTATGTTATTTGTGATATGGCTGGGAGAACCCGGAGTTACTCCCCACTGACTGCAGCGTTCATGTTTTCATGGATGAACAGGTTGCTTGGATGGATTTTGCTTTTTGTATTTTGGGTTCGGGTGTGAGTTAGCGGGCGTTGGCCTTGACGATTCACCCCTAGACGTTTCTTAGCTAGTTTGCTAATAACTTTGATGTTTGATAAAATTTTGAGAGACTACATCTCTTTGTAGTATATTCTTCTTTAGTTTGTATTTAATTGACATTCCTCGTACTTTTATCTTGGCATGTAAAAAGGTTTTAAAAATACCGTATTTTCCGCTATATAAATCGCATGCTTGTTATGTTTTATTTCCGCATTCGCGAGGGTTGTCACAGTTCAACCACCTCTACCTTAGCTCTATCCACTTGGATGCCTCAGCCAGACACCAAATGAGCAAGTACCACCCCTTCAGTCACCATGAAGTAGCACTTTTCCCAGTTAAATACAAGATTACGTTTCTCGCAACGTTGTAAGACTTTAGACAAATTATCTAAGCACACATCAAAATCAGTCCCATAAACACTGAAGTCATCCATAAAGACTTCCATAATGGATTCGATATAATCTGAAAAAATAGCCATCATACAACGTTGGAAGGTGGGATAGGTAGTACATAACCCTAAAGACATTCTTTGATAAGCAAAGATATCTGAGGGCATGTGAGGTAGTTTTCCTGATTGTCAGGATGAATGAGGATCTGAAAGAATACCGCGTAGTCGTCTAGATAACAAAAATAGTTATGACAAGCTACACGATCTAACGTTTGGTCGATATAGGGAAAATGGAAATAGTCTTTCTTGGTAGCTACACTAAGCCTCCTATAATCGATACACATTCTCCACCCAGTCACTAGCCTAGTAGATATGAGCTCGTTTTTCTCATTAGTGACAACCGTAGTCCTTTCCTTATTAGGAACTTCCTGAACGGCACTGACCCACTTTGAGTTAGATTTGGCTATCATATAAGCTAGCAATGACAATTACAGGATACAACTCTTGGGAATCAAGAAACAAATACTTGAGATGATAGGGGAGGGGATTAAGTTCAGGTTTCTTTACCTCGGTAACCTTAGGAGGGTTATCTAAGCTATAGACCTTCTTTAGCTTGCATTCCTCTCTCGTTAGCAGTTTTCCCATCTCAACCACTTCCTTACTTCGTGAACTTCCAGCTTCAGCAGCGCTAGAAACCAAGGCGATCTCCGTCCAGAGGATCCATATTCAAACACAGTGCAACACATTCATAAATAGTCATATCTACAATATCAATCCTATGATATGTCTCTTCTAACATGGCGTGTTTCATGGCATTATCCGGATTGAATGTAATTGTATCATCCCCCATCGTTAGTGTAAGTCTCTCATTCTTAACATCTATGACTTCCCCCGCTGTGTGAAGGAATGGTAGTCCCAAGATGATAGGAATTTAGGAGTCTTTAGCCATATCTAACACTACGAAGCCAACTGGAATGAAAAACCTCCCTACTCTAGCCAGAACGTCTTTTAAAATTCCTAAAGGGTGTTTAATAGAGCAGTCCGCCATTTTTAAGGTCATAGTTGTAACATTAAGTTGACCCATATTTAACTTTTGATATATAGAAAATGACATTACACTAACACTAGCCCCTAAGTCACAAATGGCTTTATCGATAGTTAAACGACCTATATTACAAGGAATAGAAAATATCCATGGATCTTTTAGCTTAGGTGATGAACGGGATTCTAACACAGCTGCATTCCTCGGTGAATGCAACCATCTCACTTCATTAAAAGACCACTTCCTTGACAATATGTCTTTCATGAACTTTGCATATGCCGGCAAATGAGTGATCAACGCAGTAAATGGTACACTCACTTGCAGATTCTTGACGACTTCCATAAACTTCCCGAATTGTAATTAGCTCGGCTTCTTTTGACTTTTTAGATGAAGTAGAAGAAGCGTAGTCTGATCAGGGGTTGCTCGATCGAGCAAAGGGTCTGCGCGATTGAGTTGTAAGAAACAGGAACTTTTAGGAATTGGTCAACTAGAAATTTTGACTTATTCGAGGGTTTCTCAATCTAGCAAAGGGGTGTTCCTCGATCGATCAACCTTCTTTTCAAACTCTATTTCATATTGTTTTTGGTTTGACGAGATACCTCCAAAATTTCGTCGTTTTCACCCTCGTCACTAGGCATCGCCGGGCCTTTGTAATGGGTTACACTCCTCAAGGTAATAGCATTAGCTTGCTCATGTGGGGGTTGTCCTTGAGGAGGAAGATTTCCCGGTTGCCTTTGTGGATTTTGAGTTGCCAATTGGGCAGTTTGATTATCCACTATCTTGTTGTGTGCTATCAAGTGAGAGATTTGGGCATCTTGCTTTTGTTGGATGGTAAGGCTTTGTTGCAACATGGCTTTTAAATCTGCCATATCATTATTTGGAGGTGCTTGAGGTGCTTGAGGAGGAACTTCTTGAAAGTTTTGGCCTCCTTGATTTTGATGGTTATAATTGCCTTGAGAATTGAGACTATGAGAAATCACATATGATGAACCTTGTTGCTGAGGTCGTGGCGGGGCAGGATTAAGGACATTTTGAGTTTGAAAGAAAAATTTTGGATGCTCCCTTGTGCTCTCGTTGTAAAAATTATAGTACGGACTACCTTTCTTAAAAGATTGAAAAGCAAGGACTTCCTGAACCGTACTCATACATTCGACCGCATTTTGCCCCAAGGTATCATATCTCTCACAAATTACCTTTTGTTGAACCATGTCATGAACCGTTTGCTTATTTCTAAAAGACCGTGAAGTTTTCATTTTGGTAATTTGGGTGGTCAATGCCTCCAACTGAGCTGCAACAGCACTATCCGAACTACCCCTCTCACACTACCTGTTGGGTTACCATACTCATAAGTGTGAGTGGCTATCTCATCAATAAGCTTCCAAGCATTGGCATACGTTGCATTATTTTGAAACCTCCTATTGGCAGAAGAGTCTAGAAAGGCTCTATGATCAACAAACAACTACTATATAATTGATTGCATAGGAACCAAATCTCAAAACCATGATTGGGGACAAATTTGACTAGTTTCATGATGCGCACCCATGCCTCATTGAAGTTTTCAGTGGGACCTCGCTTGAAACTTGTAATTTGACCCCTTATGGCATTGGTTTCCTGTGGTGGCAAGTACCTCTTGTAGAAGTCAAGAGCTAGAGAATTCAAATCGGTGATACCCATTGGCTCCATGTCTAATTCACCCAACCAATCCGCTGCCCCATACCGTAGAGAGAAAGAGAAAAGCACCTACTTGACTTGGTCTTGTGTTACTCCAGCTTTTAAAGGAATGGAGCAACAATAACTAGAGAACTTCTCCATATGTTTTGCAGGATCCTCATTAGAACCCCCTCCAAAAATATATCGCTCCACCAAATTGATGTAAGACGGTTGAATCTCAAAAGTACCACCATCTTTAGTTGAGAGTTTGAATCCTTTGGGAATGGATGTATTGGTGGGTTCTGAACGGCTGGCTAGAGTAGACATTATTGAAGTAACGACAGAAATAAAATTATCCTCTTTTAAAGACTAGTTTTCTGCAACAAAATAGGCATAGACGAAGTACGCGTAATCAAGTCTTCGGCTTGACGGATTTTTTTCCAAAAGTTTCGTCTAGCAAAGAGAGTCTTTTCTGGTTCGGGATCGAATGGTACGAACTCGGACCTGAGATACCTGGCATAAACAAACACTAAAGAAAACGGTAAGAAAGGTCTTAAGGAACTAGAGTTCCCTAAGACAAAAAGACTAACTAAATTAAAAACAAACAGAAAATTGTTGCCTCCCCTGCAACGGCGCAAAGTTTGATAAGGGTAAAATCGAGTTCCTTAAATCAAAGTAATCCTAACTCAGTACTAACTAATAGTCAGTGATAAGTAAGATATCGAATACACAAGGAGGCGGTGATAATCTATTTGCTATAATTAATTTCGTCTTAAGGTAACAATTTCTTGAAAGTTTGATTTTTGCTTTCTAAACTAATTGCAATAACAATTATGATAAAAGATGACTTCAACAAGATTAAAAGTCTAGGGTCTCAGGTTCACTAGGATTATTATTAAGGGATAGAGGGATAATCAATTAACATGCAATAAAGTTATCTAAGGTCACAAGATCGATCGATTCATTTATGCCCTTTAAATCTACAATTTAATTAACAAGCGATCGCAATCATTAACGAGTTCTATTCAATTATCGTAGCCTATACTATTCTTAACCCTGTCGGTGAAATTCCTAATTTGCGAGACTAGTTTGTTAATCCTGGCCCGTAGTTAATCAACCAGGTTTAAGACGCTAATCAAACGATAACCATGCGCTTATAAATCAATCAATTAATCTACCCTTTCTAACAATCCTAGATCCCCTTTCAACCCTAGATAGAAATTTAGCTACTCATAACGATGTAATTAATAGCGATAATAAATAAAGTAAACATTATTAACAATGAATAAAAAATTGAACAAAGAATAATCAACGATCTAATAATAACTGACAAAAGAAGATTAGTAAAATACCGATTACAAGATAAACTAAATAAATAGTCTTGATGAATCAATCCAGTAGGAAAGCTAAATAAAACTAGAGTTTCTGAGGTGTTCAATGATAAAAGGCGTACCTTAATTATGAAAGACAAGTTTTCCTTTTATAATAACATACTACTTAATTAAAAACTAAAATTAGGAAACTCAAAAGCTATCAAACACTGGTTTGCACGATCGAGTAAGGGAACTCTACTCGATCGAGCATGACGTCAGCACGACTCGATCGAGCAAGAGCGAGCTGCTCGATCGAGAATCCTTCAAACAGACTCCATTGTTCGTTTGTTCCTAATTTGTTTTCCAATGCTCTTGATTCCCGTGCCAAGCCTTCTATGATCCGACTCCACTATGCTCCATACTAACTCAAAGAGCTCTAAATGCATTCAATCTGTATTAAAACATAATAGAAGCGGCATAATCAATATTCTAGCTAAATAGGATAGAAATAAGCAAGGAATGACGATAAATCAACTCTTATGTATCTAAGGGAAACATAAAACATGCATATAAATAGTAGTCATCAAGACCCATGGCTCCCAACACTTCGCGGTTAACAAATCTGGTAGGCTTCAGAGGATAGGCCATCAAGGCACAAAAAAGCTTTTTGCTGGTTGAAGCTATACCAAACTCCGAATATTCAGATACTGGAGGTATGTCGGGAGGTACAAGTTTTGACACCAAAATTTTCAGATTTCATAAACCTTAATATTTGGGTAAAGTCACTAACGGTTTTGGAGCAAGAATTCGCATCATCTTAAGAATTAGGTAAGGATTGCAATAAATTTCTAACACCAATTAAACAATATAGGGTACAAGAAGAACCTTAAACTTTTCAGATCTATTGATAAATTCAAACTGAAGGGATGGAAAGTAAGAAACACAAGAAGAGTAATGGAAGATTCGAGAGTAGTTCAACACAATCCAAAGTTTTCTTTGAAGAAGAAGGAGTTTGAAAGAGAGTTTCTTGTAAAATCAATTGAAAATATGACGAAATAAGGAAAGGATTGGAGAAATATAGAGTTTTGTAAATATTTGCGGAACCGGGTTTACTTGGTGCACTCGGTTGAGTATCGTCTACTCGGTCGAGTGTTTCTGGCACTAGGTCGTGTGTGGCTGAATCTGATTAGGCAACTGTGTTCCTTCAAATCAGGCACTCGTTTGAGTTAATCCCGCGCTCGGTCGAGTACCCTCACGTTAACCCATAAAAATTAAATTTTAAGATTTGGTTGACGCTCCCGCAACATTAATAATATCGTTTGGAACTCGGGACAACATTCCAGAACCTGTCACAGGTTAGTTCCGTTCCGCACAATCATACTCTTAGCAGATAGCACACGAATAGTTAAGCACAACATAAGCAATTACAATGTCATTCGTTACAGTTAACGCACATTTCACCATATTCGCATCTCTTTCGCATTAGTCACGAGTATGCAATAACCATACTCTTAGGGAAGCACGCTCCTTAAATTTAACTAACTAGGTCAAGTGTTCTCACGCACACTTCATCACACATATCATTGCATTCATGTCATATAAATTTACGCATTTCTAAATCTCAAATGTATCACATACACACTTCTCCCTTCCTCTACCCATTGGCGGTCTTTCCGTCTTCATTGTATTAGAGCCGGAATCTCTGAATGAGGGAGCCTTCTCATCCAAAATCAACATAAGTGGGCTCCTAACACACATACACCAGGTTCATTTTTAATTGACACCCTACATTCATTTTGGTTTATTAATCGCCGCACTGATACCACTTTGCAACACCCCACTTACCAGAGACCCTTAGCAAGACCTTCCCTCGTAACTAAGGGTGACATCATCTCGGTTGCCTGAGTTAGTACATATCGAATAGACAATAACAAAACATACATTGTTAATTACAATTAATCTCTATTACAATAAACCATCAAAACATAAAAATAAAGACTCGTCTCATCACATTAAGACTCAACGGAAGTAATTGTTGCCATCGACTCGCGATATCCTCAACTATCATAACTATCCACTCACATAGCCTACTAAACAACCTGCTGACCATCCTCAATGGATCATCACAATTACAAGTTACAACAACAAGGAAGGGGTCAGTACATTCATAATCAAATAAAACAACTAAAACAATAATTCATTACCGGCCAAATCAAGTATCCAGTAACCTGTAACCAATATACTCAAACTAAAGTAACCGAGCTTCCGCCAAACCTGTAACCCATGCCAGCGTCAGACTGCATATCTGAACCGTTCCACCTATGATATCAGACCGCAACACTGGGCATCAACAACCCCTCTCATCACAACAAGAGATCCCGGAACATTAATGTGCACATCCCCCTCGTGGTGGGAGAGACACGAGAGGCGAACTCGGGGTATGATATCAACTCTTGGCGGACCACCAATATAGAACCAGTAACCATCACAATCAAAATCACAAACATCATCATCGTAACCATCATCATAATCGCCATCAACAATGTTAACAACCATAATCATCATCACAATATCATCAACAATATTGTAGAGTCTATTGATCGAATACGAAAGAGGGGGGGTGAATTGAGTATTAAAAACTAGCCCCACTTTTTCGATTTATATGATATGTAATTAATTATTTGATCTTATGGATTAAAATCAACTAATCAATTAATCAAAGTAAGCACAAGTAACGAAATAACGAAAAGTAAAGAGAGTAAAGAGAGGCACACGGATTTTTGAAGTGGTTCAGTTTCACACGTTGAAACCTACGTCCACTATTCTCGATTAATAATTCTTAGTACCTTTCTACGGATTACAAAAATTATCAACCCATCGTATATCAACACTATGATTATAATCAGGGTGAATACCCTAATCCTCTATACTATCTACGTTAATACAAGATACAATATAACTAAACTCACACAGATTCCCGTTAAAGAATTGTAAGCTTATAATGATGTACTATTATCCAATAACGTATTTTACTCAAGCGATTGATAATAATTGATGCACGACTCTTTTGAAAAACAAACTCTAAAAAATAATAAATATTTTGCTCAAAGGTTTGCTTTAAAACGATTTTGGAAAATCAACACAAGTAGTAGATGTGCCGTGTAGTTGTTGTGTGTATTTCATGTGTTTTACAATTAAGATGTGAAGGAGTATTTATAGTAATAGAATCATAGTAGATCTAAAACCCTAGCTTAATATTTAAGAAAGATATTTATCTTTAATATCATAAAATAATATTTGCTTATCTTTTAGAAATATCTTTATCTCAAAATATTATTTGGTTTATCTTATAGAAATATATTTATCTTTAATATCTCAAAATATTGTTGTAAAGATATAATAGAATCCTAGATTAAGGTAAACAAGGAAACAACGTAGATAGGCCGAAATCCCCTAGCTACTCGAAACCCTAGGAGGCACGCAACCCTAGGAGGCACAAACCTAGGTTTACACGAAACCCTAGGTGGCCCAAACCCTAGGTGTGCTTGTTAGGTCAACAACAAATTGAGATAGAATATATTAGAAACTCTAGGTAGCATGACAACCCATAAGTTGTATTACTAACCAATAGAATCTCATAAATATATTCTCAATTAAAACATTTGATAAATATAAAAATACTCTTTCACTTTTGAAAACATTTAAAACATTTTATTTCCAAAATCATGCATCAACATTTATCATCCAAAGTTATAGGCTAAAGCTATAACTTTGAACATAAAATCTCTCGAATGGAATAGTTACCGAATGACGACCTATACTATCTAATCTTCACAAAGATCTTCAGTATATGGATCATCTCTTCATCTGTGGGAAAATATCCGTATACTTCCCTTTAAATCACTCAGGATTATAATGAAATAATGATTAAATGACTAATAGTCATAAACGAAAATGCATAATAAGCGAGAGATTAGAAATAACCTTTAGTCCTTGCTTAAAGGCCTAAGAACAATATCAAAATGATGATATCTCCTAATTGTAGCACCCAAGATAGAATGAGAAATGCCCTTTAATTTGCTAGAATATTTTTGTCAAAAGTTACTGTTAACTTTTTTTTTTCTTGTGATGTGAAGAGATGGAGGCACTAGTGAGAAATGAATTAGGGTTAGAATTTTTTTTCCCCTCTCCTCTTGTCTCACGGCACACTTAGGGATTTTAGGGGAGATATTTTCTCCTCTAATTAACCACTAATGGACCGAAAATTTCAGAGTGAATCTGGACTTTATTTCGGTTAAATTCGCTTTAATATATAATGTGTATTATTATTATAAATGTCATTTGTGTTGTCATGTATTAATATGTCCATACAACATTTTTTAGTGGATACATTAATACAGGTCTGATAAAATCTAATATGACAATCGTATAATATATACGTTAATTATAATTATCCGTATAATTATAATTTGCTAAATCAATATAACATTTTATATTCAATTACGAATTAACCTTTTAATTCGCATAAGCTTACATTATATATATGCTAATTAAATACAACAGTTTATATTTTATTACGAATTACTTTTAATTCGTCTCAGCTTATATTATTTAATCGTTATTAAATAATCGTCTCATCATCACATTCACTAACCTTTTAGTCAAATACACTTACTAACCTTTTAGTCATATAATAGGGCATCAATATGATTATTTTCTCAAATAATCACATCTCTCAAACACATCCTTTAGGTGTGACTTTTAGGGACCAGTTAATCACCGCCATCTGTATGACAATAACGTCAAACTTATCTAGCAAGCCAACCGTTATTGATAAACGTTAATCAACTGATTATTATACAAAGTATACCCTGTGAACCTAAAGAGATTTATTTATGTTATTGCACTAACTGTGGAGGACACTGGCTCCAACAATCTCCCACTTGTCCGTACAAGTGTATGTGCGATAACCGATTGTCATATCCATAATAAATTTCTCCCACTCAATGTAAACCAATTTGCAAAGTCCGTATTCACAAAGGTCGTTGTTTACAAGTGATCAGTATCACGAGTGGTTTCCCCGACTAGAGAGTAACTTAACTGATAAACGAATCTTTATTCGAGCATGGCCATGCATTTCAGTTACAGCTCCTCGAGTGGCCCTGAGAAATAATAAACCTGATAAAGGTTGGATATTTTCTTCAACTCGAATCTTGCAGATACAAGCGCAGTATGAAATGACCCAGTAAAAATCTACTTAGCCTCCTGTTACGGTCGACCATGAGAAAGAAACCAAAGTCACCCAAAAACTACCTTAATCTCAAGAGACAGTCGATAGTCAAAAGAATCGACTCTAGGAACACTATGGACGTCCAATCCACGACCTGGCACTGAATGTTCTTACACATTTAGGACTCCATAACGTTGATCCACAAAATGTCCATGCGATGGTATCATCCCTATAACTCGCATATGTGATCGGATCAGTCAATGTTTGACTATGGCTCGTTGAACCCACCATCAATTCGACGTCACAGAATAATTGCCAGAGTTATCAGCTCATGTAGGCGATTACGGACAAAAACAAATATAATGTAATTCAGTTCACTTTGTGGTGTTCAATGTTGTCAGTACAACCCACATGAAAAACAAAATATAAAACAAAACGATGATTTTATAGATAGTTTTTATGAAAAAAGATACAGGTGTCTAATCCATATAATGCAACTAATACAACTCAGGAACACGTTTGATTCCCATGGAAATAACGTGCCCTTCATGCTTATCATATCTCAATGGTTTAGTTGAGAGGATTCTGCCGACGTTATTCATACCGTAGCAATCTTGGTCTATCACTATCTCCACTTTGCTCACGTTAATCTCCGGATCATGTGAGCTTCAGTTCTACATGCATAGACTTGTTGCTGGACTTAGGCTCTCTTAGCCTGGAAGATGGCACCACTATTGTTCACAACAATAGATGGTATCGGGTCATCCGAACTAGGAACTACCGTTAGTCCTGTAAGAAGTGACGAATCCATATGCTCCTCGCAGTCTCTGAGCAGCATAGTACTCGGACTCTGTCGTAGAATCTGCTATAACACTTTGTTTGGAGCTTTTCCGGCTGACCGCAGCGCCATTAAGAGTAAAAACGAATCCAGAATGAGATTTCGAGTCATCTCGATCCGTTTGGAAGCTAGCATCTGCGTAACCGATTGCGCATAGCTCAGTGTCACCTCCATAAGTCAATACCCAATCCTTAGTCCTCCGTAGGTACTTAAGGATATTCTTAACAGCCATCCAGTGTGTTTCACCTGGATTGCCTTGGTATCGACTTGTCATACTCAATGCATATGCCACGTCTGAACGTGTGCATATCATGGCATACATGATCGATCCTATAGCTGATGCATAAGGAATCCGACTCATGCGCTCGACCTCTTCCGATGTCTTTGGTGCCTGAGCTTTACTCAAGCTTGCATCCCAGAAACATTGGCAACCAAGGTTCCCCTCCTTGGAGTTGGTCATGCTGCACCTC
>JAIUZE010071253.1:0-69489 GCA_022085475.1 Heliosperma pusillum | reverse complement strand
GAGTCGGGAAAAGTCAACGAAAGTCAAAGTCGACTTAAAAGTCAAGAAAAGTCAAAGATGACTTAAAAGTCAAGAAAAGTTTATGACGACTTAAAAGTCAAGAAAAGTCAATGACGACTTTAAAAAAGTCAAGAAAAAGTCAAAGACGACTTAAAAGTCAAGAAAAGTCAAAGATGACTAAAAACGGTCTTTTCATGAAATCTCTCAGAAATTCCAAATACGAACTCGGAATTTCAAAATACGACTCGAAACAATAAATTATATTTTAAAAACTTAAGTCTGCTGAAAAGTGTAAGTAAATATTTTTACTAGAAAAAAATTGGGTACTTCTCGGGTTGTTACACTTTCTGTTGCTGTTATGAGTGGTTCAGAAAATATAGACTCATCAGATACATGAGTTGATTCCAAATTGGGTCTATGCACATTAGCAGGAACTGTGTTAGAAGAAGTTGAAATCTGTTCCCTTGAACTATGAAACTGAATAACTTGAGAAGTAGCAAGATTAATAACAGACAAGGGTTCATCATTATCCCCATCATGTGTAACAACATTAGTCTGTGATTCCTTATAAGGGAATATCCTTTCTTTGAAGACAACATCTCTACTTGTAAAACAAGTATGATTATCCAAATCATACACCTTATACCCTTTTTGCCTGAAAGGGTAACCAATCATAATGCACCTTCTTACTTTGGAAGCAAATTTGTCCTTATGAGTGATGGGCACACTAGCATAACAAAGAGAACCAAAAACTCTCAATTCATCATAAGTAGGCTTTTCCTGAAATAGAAATTCATAAGGTGTCTTCCATTGTAAAACTGGGGTTGGCATCTTATTTATTAGGTATGTTGCTGTCAACACACAATCACCCCAAAACTTTATTGGCAAGTTGGCATGCAGTCTTAATGCTCTTGTAGTCTCAATAAGATGCCTATGCTTCCTTTCAACTCTGCCATTTTGTTGTGGTCTTCCTGCCATACTAGTCTGATGTATAATACCTTTGGCTGTAAATAATTCATGACATTGAGCGTGAAGAAACTCATACCCATTATCACTTCTAAAAACCTTGAGTGACCAGCCAAACTGATTTTCTATCTGGGCAAGAAATTGCTTAATGAGTGCTGGAGTTTGCATCTTATTTTGCATAAGAAATGTCCATGTTGTTCTTGAATAATCATCTACTAAAGTAAGGAAATAAGATGCGCCATTCAAGGACCTTGTCTTATAAGGCCCCCACAAATCAGCATGTAGTAATTGAAAAGGAAACACTGCATGAGAACAACTCCTTTGATAGGGCAAATTATGATGTTTTGCAAGTGAACATGTATTACAATGGAAGTCTGAAACAGCCTTATTGTTTAATCCAAAAACATGCTTTAGCCTATCAACAGAAGTATGTCCTAATCTGTCATGAACTAGGCTAGTCTCTAGGCTAGTCATGTTATTAGCTAAGCTTAAAGTTCCTTGTTCTTGATCAGCAAAACTTGCTTCTTGTGGTACATATACTCTACTTGCATTGACTGCCGCCATTTTGTATAGATCTCCCACTTTCCTTGCCCTAGCCAAGATGCATTTACTTGAAGGGTCCTGGAAAGTACATTGATATGCATCAAATTTTGCAATAAGCTTAGACTGTTGTACTAATTTTCCAACTGAAAGCAAGTTTTGCCTAAAGCCTGGAACAACCAGAACATTATAGAGCATTACAATAGGAGGTAGCATGACCTTACCCATCTTATTTACTATCTTTATACTAGCATCGGGCAAAATTACTAAAACAGGTCTACTCAAAACCTGAATATCAGTTAGTAATTCAACATTAGATGTCATGTGGTCAGAAGCCCCAGTATCCACTATCCAATCATTAGAACTAAGACCATAATTACCTGCATTTGCTTGGGAATATGATAGTTTACCTGCAAAATTTGCAGATGACAGCTTGGGTGTAGAACCAGACCTATCCTCTAGATTTTTTAATACCCTTTGCAGGACTGAATCAACAATGTTCTCCACCATATTATTCTCAAAGCCTGATTGATGTGCTGAACAGGATCCTGTCCGAACTGATGCATACCCATCATCCAACGGATGCTCACATTCATCAAAGTAGGATGTATCTGCGTGGTTGGCCATTCTTCTAAAACCACCTCTCAAACCAGACCTGCCCCTACCACGACCTGTCTTATTGTCAGGATTCCACCTGCAAATGTTCTTGACATGCCCTTTCTTGCCACAAATAGTACAGGTCTGCAGTCTATAACAGGTTTCAACAGTGTGACCTTCTTTCATGCAATGAGTGCACTTCTTGACATCAGAACCATTAGAAGAAAAGTCTGTCTTGGCTCTTTTAGTAATAGGAACAGAAAAATCAGCCTGAGCTGCATATGCATTAGCCTCAGCAAGGACATCAACAACATCAGCTATATGTTTCTGTCTTTCAACCTTCTGAAGAAGAGACAGGGCTTTGTTTAATGGAGGCAGAGGTTCCATGGTCAAAATGTTAGTCTTAACTTGTTCATACCCGCTATTTAAACCCATGAAAAATTGTATCAACTTGGCCTGCACATCTCTATCCAAGATCCTTTTAAGCAAGGCACAAGAACATGAGACCATAGCACCACAAGTGCAGGTTGGAACAGGGTCAAGACAATCCAGATTTTCCCATGTTCTTTTCATAGAATTGTAGTACTCAACCAAAGAATGATTAGCTTGGGAAATATTACCCAGCTCTTTGCGCAATTGATACACTTCAATTGCACTAATTTCACCATATCTTTCAAGTAATTCATCCCACAACTCCTTAGCAGAATTAACATATGAGAAAGCTTCTTTAATTTCAGTATCAATGGAATTTGTTATCCAACGTTTTACTAACAAATCACATCTAATCCATTGATGAAACTTTGTATCAGTTTTGTCAGGAATCTTATAAGATCCATCAACAAATCCTTCGTTATTCTTGGTCATTAAAGCAACATATGTGTCTCTCTTCCAAGAAATGAAATTTGAACCAATAAAATTGTAATCAATCGAACGCATATTTGGCTGATCATTTTGGGAAAGAAAAAGAGGATCATCCATGAACGAGTAACTGGTATTAACAACAGCAGAATTCACAGCAGCAGCAGTTTCAGGCATGTTTAAGAAGGTGTGAGTATAAACAAAGAAGACAAAGAAGATAAAGAAATCGAAGATACCAGAAATATCAGAGGTATAGAAATGCGGAAGGAAAACAAACAGGAATCAAAACCTATCCTGATACCATGTGAAACTAAGCTCTTCTATATGACTCCATTACAGGATGTCTTAATTGAGCTTGAATGAAGAATTGTAATAGATGTTATTGTAGAGAGAAGATGGAGAGAAAACATAGATGAGTGAGAAAGTGTAGAGTTTGTTATGTTCTCATTAGTTAGTTACAATGTATTTATAACTACCTTATATAGTAGTTAGTTAGACACTTATCAACTAACTCTAACTAACCGACTCATTTGTATTCTTCACATATTGCCCTTTAAAATGTGCATTCCAGAGAAATCTATTTATATAAAGGACACTCCATCCCCCTCCTCCCATTTTCCACCTCCTCATAGCGGTACGCCTATCAATGTCACGGGCTACATTTTGGTTGCCCACGCCACAACACCACCAAATTTCATTGGAGATGTTGATTACTTCAAACAGTAACCCTAAATATACATGTTGGTGGTGATTTAAGAAATATCTCCACCCCTCTAATCAATACATGAAATGGCTTAGGGTATTATTTCGATTGCCACGCCCAAATGATTCTCAAGCCCCTGGATTATCAAATTCACTCGATCCCAACATATCGCAAATCGGTTCCAAGGGTATTCTATCCTAGCGCTTCCTTAACATTTATATAAAGGGCATTCTATTACAGCATGACATATTCGTAAGCAATTGAGGCAGTCTTGCCAAGGCCTAAACCCTTTTCCGGCAAAGGGTAAAATTGATGGGATGAGGTCTGATTTCTGCAAATACTATCCACTTCGTCAACGACCACTTGTGTCCTTTAATTACAGCACAGCCACCTGTGACAAGTAAGGACATGAGGACCATCTTTATTTCTAAAACAGCTACAGAGCCAATTAGCCTTCGAAAAACTTATGACACCAAAGTAAAGCAAATAAAGGGCACACGGCACTAGGAAGGCCATGGCATACAACATTTGGATGGCTAAGTATACTCAATTTTTTATTGAGAAATGCTGAACTTACTAACCGTGTAAAATAGAAGAATCTCGTGTTGCATCCGGCCTCATGCTCCAAAAACGTAAGACATCACTCATTCAAAGTTTCACAGACAGATCCTTTTCAGCACGCTCAGATTTCTCATTCCACCCAGGCAGAGAGCTGAAATTGCCTACTGCAGCTGGGGGTAATAGTCTCGCCACCTTCTTCAACATCTGATATGGAAAGCGATTGCCACAGATATTTCTTAACATAAAAATCAAATGTAGCAAAAAATTAACTTTTTTTAATGAAATACAAGTCAAATAACTTATCAACTCAAATGGCACACATCCTGTTGATTCATAAATCATAATAGTTTCTCAAATAGAAATGTTACAAGTACATCAGAATTATAGCAATACTTTTGGCTGCTATTCTTTGTATTGGATTGATCCACAAAATAATCACAGTGAGGTTCATACTTTTGACCTTCTTTGTAGTGGAAAATCTGATTTTCTGAAGTCCCTCGCCATGTTCTGTGAGTACAGCTATGCAAATTTACAGGAAAAGAAGAAAAAAGGGTTAAACATTTCACAGACATGATTTCTTATAAAGAAAGAAAACGCTACAGTCAAATTAATTATGCGTACTAAAACCATACAATTACAACCCCATGGGTAGAGTAATACAAAGATCAATCACACAAGTATCTAAGACAAGTTTATTGTCTAGATGTAAGAGCTATAACAAAAGCGATTAGGTGTGACTTCTCTAAAATGAAAGAGTTTCACGAGGTCATATTCTACGAGGCAGCATCAGAAATATACTTCTAAGTAATAGCTTAGTTGGTGAGGTTATTAGCTATGTATGATGTATGTAAACATGTAATACAATGATCGTGTAGACTAGGCCAGTATCTCCTAATGGTTAAAGCCAACCTCCTGGGGCAAAAATTATACGTTGAATTTCATTTCAGAAAATTTCAAAGGAACATCTACACTGGTATCGCTAATCGCAAACAGCCTTTTGTTTTACAACATATTCTTGGATACTGGAATGCAGAATTTTTTTTATATCTCCTGGCTTGCCTTAACATTGCAGAATTATTTTTAGAAGTATCAAGGTTATCAATCAACTTAATGCATTTATTTTCCTGGCAGAAAATCCAAATACTGTATCAATAGTTACCGAGTATAACAAAAATACTGTATCTATTGATCCTTCTAGCGGTTAAAACAAAAATATATATATATTTTTTATTTGAAGGCAGCAAAAATAAGGCAAAATGACTAACAGAAATGTGAATTCCAAATGCTTCAACGTTGTTAAGAGAAGTTCAATTAGAAAGATTGATAACAAACCTGCAATCCTTGCACTTTTTTGTTTTACTATCAACAACAGTTGGCATCTTCATATGAGGCTAAGTGAGGCTAATTTGGTACTCGCGTTCTTCCTTTGTCCGCAGAAATCAGAATCTAGGGTCACCATTTGGACATATTATAGCATAAAAACTAACAACATCGATGACCTAATAGGAACCGCAAACGTCGCAAAGCTAGAACATCGAAGCTGAAACTTGAGCTGCCTCGGAGAGGAGAGATAATGGGCACGACTCCCTTAATTTTATACTTCCTCCATTTCACTCAATACTATACATATTCCTCTTTAGGCATTTTTACTCAATTCTATACATTTCCTTTATGGGTAAGTTTTATAAGTCCAAGTTACTATTATACCCTCATCCATACCCCTTACAAACTCTCTTCCCAAACCAACCAAGCATCACTCTACAGTATACGCCACTACCGACACCAGCCTACACCACCACAATGGCCACTGCCACCTAAGACCAGTCCTACAGCAACCCTGCTCTTCTCCGCGCAAGACCACCTCACCCACCACCACCGCACTCTTCTTCTCCAATGAGTACTATGGCACCACTAAGATCTATAACATTGAAGACCCTCTTATTCACTACTACCACCGCAACCGCACACCACCAAAAGCGACCCAAGATACACCGGCCACACCACCCCGGCAAGTGGTAACTGTGGTAGTGCGAAGGTAGAGTGCTCGCCACTGGTGCTGGAGTAGTCATCGGAGCTACTGTCGGAAGCATATGTGTGGGTAATTGAGGGTGGTGGGGTGGTAGTTGTAGGGTGGGAGGTCAGTGAGTAAGGTTAGTGGTGGCCGGTGGGTTAGAACAAATAACTAAAGCAAAAGGGTAAATTTGTAAGAGTAATTAAAATAATAATTTTCCTAAATTCTTGTGCAAAAGTGAAATGTATAGTATTGAGTGAAATGGAGGAAGTATGACTAAGTAACATCCAATACACGATCTACTCCTGATAGAGATTTTTAGATATAGGAGTAGATTTAAGCACATGGCAAAGGAAATATGTGTGAAGCCGTGAGCCTATTTGTAAATTTATTCGCAGTGGAGTAATCTTGCTACCAATACTGAAAGGACAGTCATAGCAAAGGCACACAAGAGTTCGTACCATAATAAAATTCACTATAGCAATGAGCGTGGATAGAGTACGGTTTTAAGGAGTTATCTATTGAAGTTCCATGTGCACAAAAAGTTGTCTCATTTTTTGATAAAGATCAACTGGAAGCAACTTCATTAATCGCCCTGCGTAGAACCCATTTGGCCCAGCATATTTGAAGGTATGATGAATAATGATAAGCGGCTTTTCACATAAAAATTAGTCTGTATACACTAAGAGAATACCAAGGCAGGTCACTTAAATTTGCGACTTTGCAAGGCAAATTTCAACTGCTACAAAACGGAGAAACCTTAGCTCTGAAGTCACCCTCCCCCTTCCAAGAGTGAATCATACACATAATCTGAGATCAGTTTCAACATTTTAGTTAGCTTCTGCATTACCTGACATTCGGTCTAAAAATGTATTTTCACTTTGGTAGGACTGCCTTGCTACTGCTTAATGTTTATCCCCAATGCACACAAAGTTTGTCAAATCCTAGTGCGTTTCAACAACAATCCCAAGCCTTTAAAAACACTGTTATTTATAAATCTACCTAAGAACCTAGCTCATTATCATACCATGATTGAAAACTAACATAGTCTGATCATAAGATGATCATACAAGTGATACAACAGCATAACCCATTTCGAAATCAATGGTCTTTAACTATTGCCATCTAAATATCACCGAATACCTTAAGCCTATAAACCACACTTGGCAATACTACCTTTCTACTGCTTATCCCCAATCCATATGACCTTCTTCAGCCTTAGCACGAGCTTTAACATATAATGCCGAGTCTCCACATATACCCTAATTCACCACCATACGTTGAAAACTAATATGGTATGCGCATAAGTTGATTATACAACTATCTAACCTGTTCTGAAGTCAATTTCTTTTAACTATTACTCCCTCAGTCTCAATCATTTAATTACCTTTTTTATTCTTTGTGACAGATTACTGTCGGACGTAGGAGGTAACATCTAAATATCAACTCATACTAAATTACAGTAGATAATATCATAACACTAATTAATCACAAAATATCAAATACGCTCACCGTCTCAGTTATTTAGTTACCTTTATTTAGAATTCTCCTGGCAGAAAAGCAAAGGTAAATATTTGACAGATTCAGAGACATAGGTCATATAACAAACGAACAACAACAAAAAAAAATAACAGGTAGAAAAACTTACCAAGAAATGATGGTAGAGAAAAACGCGAGGTTCCCAGGAAAGAATCTCAACCCATTGATCACTTCTACCCTAATACCCAAATCCCTTTCAACCGTGGTTGCATCCTTGATAAAGTGGCAATGAAATTCACAAGTCTTGAACTGTTTGGTTCCAATTATCAATTCTCATAATTTTTATTTTTAATATAAAGTGTCATGTACCGAGTGTTAATATGTAGTATTCAAACAGATTACATGAGGCAAAGGAGAGACTTTTAGTAGCATGGAACGTTAAACATTCTATATAACTAGGCGATTGTAATTTTCATATAACTACGTTTGTATTTATTACTTAAAAGTTCATTGGGTTGAAAAAAGCAGAGATAAATCACATAAAAATGGCCAGCACGGCAAAGGAACCAGCTCAATATAATGCGAATTTTCCAGCTACCACTTTATCTACAAATATATTTCAGCTAGGCCATAAGAAGGCCAGTTATGAAGCTCCTGACTCAGGAAGCTGTGGTTATCCACTCGTCACCTTGCAAAAAGTTTTGTGTGTAATATGTCGAGATGTGTTCCTGGGGAATCAGTCTACTCCAGGGTACCCTACTCGAAACATTAGCACCAGGTCCCGAATTTCCGAACTCCCCATAGTAAAGCGTAGAAAGCGCAAAATCTCCACTCCATGGCAGCCAACCTTCCGGTGCGAGAAGAGATTCCATAGTGCAGTTAATATAAACAGTCCTGGAATACATCTTCCAAGGCCGCCCTAAGTAGTTCTTATGCTTGCTAGGCTTACTAAGATACAATTTCATGTAGTCGTCGGTCCCATTAATGAGGCAGCCCAAGAATGCAAACCCAGTAGTTTGAGCAGGATCGGTTCTGCCGTGAGCAGCAATAGCGTTGGTCTCGCCCTTCTCGGGGTTGACCTGACGAGGACAGACCAAGATGGTACAGTCCTGGAAAATGGCAGCAGCATTCCCAAAGATGAAGTCCACATTACCTTCAATGCGGCATGATTTGAACAGTTGGCGCAGTGAGTGGACATAGATGGTGTCTTGATTCCCCAGGAACTCGCAGTTTTCAATGTAGGAGAAATCGCTGTCTGATCTGAAGGCTACTGCTTGGTGAGCATCAGGGCCCGCTGTGTTCTCTATTGTTAGCCCACTAGCCATGAAACCATCTCCCAGAACACCTGCACCAAATAAATTCTATATTGAGCAAGTTGTTTTCAGAAGAATAATCGCAGATTCTCAAGCATTCAAGCAAATGCTTTTTTCTTTCACAAGAACGGGAGCAAAATCAAACTAAATGAATGAAATAGATTATTCGTGTTGATTCACGATTTGCCAAAACAAATGCTATAATCATCAGTGACCCTTTGTTTGGACAAAGGGATTTGAAGGCAAATGGCGAAATCCGTTTCCCTTCACTCCACGAAAGAGTTTTCCTTTCATTAGCAAGCATTGTCTTCATGGGTTTCTCAGAGGAAAGATGAAATGTTGATTTCTTCAAGAGCTCTATACGTCGGCATTGCATTTTCACTGATTATAGATGAAGTCACCTAAGGAGTAGCATTTCTAAAAATGTTTGCAGGTTGTTTTTAACTGTGCAAATTACGGTAAATTTCTTTCCTTGCCTGTCATATAAGTCTGCTTCATTATAAAAATAAAAAATAAAAATAAAAAAAGAGAAAAAGGGAAGTGGTGAAGGTTTGAGGGGTGGGGATATGAATGTAATATCATTGTACTGTTTCATAGAAATGATAGCGTCAAGTATGTCTTAATTGCTCTCTGAATAGTTATCAGGCCATTATATGTATACACTTGTGTAGGAGTGAGTGGTAGGGGTGGGTGATTATGAAGATCATACCACGACAGATGCCCCATTGCGTCCGAAGTTGAGACTATGTTAAAAATGCCCTAACATAGAGCAAACTTTAGGCAATGCATCTATAATGTTATTTTATGTATACACTGGGTTCGAAGCTAGACAGTCGACGTTTCGTTATTTGGCAACATTGAGTTACATTTCATGCATCATGATCTACCAGCTTATAACATACATGAGCAGAATTGTCCATGTTTCATCTGTAGCGAAGTAACGTAGCAAGTGATAATAAGTGAAGAGCATCAACACGCTTCCACAAATTTATACATTTTACATTTGAACAATAACAAGCCACATTCATTCATTAACCTTATCATAATCTCAACCATAATGCCGGTCATATGCATACAACAGTGTTATTCGAGTTCTAGTGCGAAAGTTGGTAATAAAAGAGAAGACATACCGACAGTAGCAGTGTTATAAGTGGTGATCCCCATAATGCCGGTATTAAGATAACCTGTAATAACGGTTTTACCCATACCATCTCCTAAGAACACCAAATTAGTCTTATAGAACCCCACCCTCACAGTCTCCTCATACACACCTTCCTTAATTCTGATCACAAACCTCTCCCCTCCCTTCAAATTCTCGGGTGCCGCGTCTACCGCTTCCTGAACGCTCTTATAACACCCGTTGGACCCGTCTTTAGACACCGTGGCATCCACAGCCAAACCCGCGAAATCAAACGCAGGCGCAGCATCCCCGTCCCCAAGGACAGGTTCCCAGAACCCGCCCCGCTCAGTGCGGGGCGGGGTCCAGGACGCGGGATCAGGACCCAGCGCGTCCAGGGCCCGCAGCATGCTTAGCGCATTACTGGTTGAGACGATTAGAGTCGTGTCGAAATAGGACATTGTGGAATTGACGGCGGCCGAGTTGTTGACGTATTTTAACCCGGACCAGCAGTCGTACTGGTATAACAAGGCGGCGGACGCCCAGGCGCGGGAGTCTCGTAATTTCCCGCGGGTTAATGCATCGGCCGCGGATATAAGGCGGTGTTCGGACATTGATAAGACCTCGAGACAGGTCTGGGCAGCCCGGGACCTGTTCTGGTCGTGGGCTGATCCGTCTAGAATACCCTTAACCATGGCCTGACCGGTGTTGAGGTTAGTGGCGGAGGCGGTGAATGCAGCCTGGATGACGCTTGAGGAGGAACCCCTGGCGCCAATGGGGGAGAGCATGGATTGGCAGGCGTCCGGGTAACGCGTTGCCCGGCACGCCTGCTGGATTACGGTCCCTAATCGGGAGCGTAAATGAGAGTGATGGGAAGACGAGGAGGAGGTGGAAAAGGAGAAGAAAAGGAGGGAGTAGAGGAGGAAGAAGGAGGTAGACATGGAGATGAGGAGAAGAAGGACAAGTTTGAATTTGTTGGGTTTATAGAAAAGAGGGTAAGAAGGGAAACCACAAATGGAAATGAGGTTGTTAGTAGTAGTAGTATATATAGAATTGTTGTTACGGTTAGGAATGGAATGGAATTGGGTTGGCATGTTAAAATTAAATTAGGAATTAAGATTTGGGGGATTAGTGATTAGTGATTAGTGATTAATGGGGTAGAATTGGAGTAGAAATGAGGGAAAATGAGTATGTGGCTGGTAATGAATTAGGAAGCAGTGGAAATGTGGAATAGTGAATAGTGAGTGGAGTGTGGAAGACAAAGAAGTATGGAGGATTAGAAAAGTAAGAGAAGAGAGTGGGAACTGACAGAGCACGGGAGGGAGACTAGTAGTACGCATCAACAAATGAGGAAAGTAGGAACTCATTTAGTCTCCCAACTCCACAGTATTGCACTTATACTTCTCTTACCACGGCCAACATCACTACGGTAAGTCGGTACATCAGCCCCACGCACACGGGACCCATACACCACCTTTTCCTATTTAAAAAGTAGTCAATTCCTCTCACAAAGTACAAGTGGGGGTGCAAGTGAGTGGGAAATAGAGCCCCCACTTGCACTTTGTGACAGAAAATTAACCCGTCTTAAGCTTGCGACGACTTGCTGTAAAAAGTATCCATTAGGATGGATAAGACAAAAACATAATGCATTATTGCATAAGAAAATGTAAAAAAATTGATGATTTGTCCTAAATACTAACTGGGATGATCTTTATCCCGTTATAATTTTAATATGAATGATTCTGTCTTAAGGAAGAGTAACTCATTCATGCATAGATGGATATTATTATTCTTAGGCAAATTACATAAAAATAATCCAACGTTTAGACAATCTTCCAAAAATAATCTCACTTCGGCTCTTTTACAAAATTAATCCCAAGTTTTGGTTAGGGTTACAAATTTGGTCTCATCTATCCCAATCCTAATTTTAGTTATTAGGTTTGGCATTAATAAATCTGTCAAAAAAAAAGCGTACATTTTTATGATGAAACATGAAATTCCCCTTTGCCTATATTTCAACCTGACAACTACAAAAGACAAATTAATTCACCAATTCAAATGTGAAAATATTAGCATGCTATGAATTAAGAATAAGAGTAGGAGGATAACAAATCTTTACATTTTTCGTCCAAATGCCCAAACATGGCATCCACTTATTTCAAACCATAAAACCAAAGGTGTTCCATCAATTATTAATCCTACAATTTTTAGAGCAAAAATTAAAATTAAAATTCTTCAACTAATCCTTTATCGAGAAAAAAATGTCGGATGGGAGGAGGATGGTGTAGTGATGGATTGGTGAATATTGAGACAATTATAACAAACACAAAATTTCTGGGTAAACATAAGAACATTAACGAATTGAATAAAATACCTTGAAAGTTGTCTTCTTTTAGCAAAAATGTAATATGATTGGTACAATTAGGGGAAAAGAGGCGAGTGATAGGAATTGGTGATGATGTAGTTGAATAGAATGAGTGTATAATAAATTAATGTGGAGCCGACATTTTTTATTTTTTTTAAATAGAATAAGTTGGTATGGAATTAGCTTTGTAAAGTAACCTAGTAAATATAGTTAGGTTCGTAAAAAGCCGGACTATTATCGTAACCCAAACTAAAACGTGGGATTATTTTTTTATAAGAAATAAGGTGGAATCATTTTCGGAAGATTGTTCAAACGTTGGATTATTTTTGTGTAATTTGCCTTATTCTTAATTCTTACATAACGGTCCAACGTAAGTGGAGTATCATTTTTAATTCTTATATAACGGTCCAACATAAGTCAACCCAAATCGGATGAAAGCCAACACCTAAGTGAATATGACCAAACACTCGAATTCCTACTAAAACTCACCAGATTAAAACTAATTTGATCTGGAAATTATCCTTTTCAAAATACTCTCAATGAACCAAATTAGTTAATTTAAAATTACGTCCAGTTACTATTAATCTACACACTAAAATAAACGATTACTTGTAAAAAAAATTTGCCCTACAAATAATTTCCAATTCCAACCTCTCATAACCAATAATGCCAACATGACCCATACCGAAATGATCAATACTTAAAATGGCCCTGACAAAACAAACTCAAATAAATAATAGCCCGATCTAAACCGAATACATGAAACATCTATAATGACTTGACAGAATTCGACTTGGGACCTCTTTGCAAGCTTTACTTTTACTCCTTCCCTACTTTGCTGAAATTTACCTGACACGCATAATATCACTCCTGGGCTGCTAAAAATTGTGTGACCAGCACTCATTTTATCAGTTTATCATTTTAAATAATCATGCATAAAATGGCAAGGAATACTGTGGAAGAAACCATTGTCATTGTGGAAAAGGTCTACCTTATTCAATCACCTATCTAGTTGTACCCCCTTAATATTAATACCAGCTCGAAAGGCAAATCTAAACTAAAACATGATAGTGAAGACGATAGCCTATCAAATTATCATAGTCGTAAAACCCTTGTATTAACTACTCCGTAATAAGTGTCTTGCAACCCTGCGTTCCAGGGAGCTCGCTGCATTTTGAGATTAAGTTGGACAACCATATTTGTAATCTTAGATTAGAGTTAAAGCATAGACTCCGTATTTGATACCCATCCTGCTTAAAAAAAATCTACATCTCACTTACTGTTTTACATCCAAACACCCGTGCAACTTCCTCTACAAGGAGAAAATGCTTTAGTCTATGGAAAAGAAACTTCCAGAAACAAATTTGAATATATGTACGCAGAATATCGAAGGCCTTTTGCCGGTACACTCAACAAGAAACTCAGAGTTTATGATGTGTTAGACTTGTCACCACATGAAATGACGGAACTGAGATATCTAAGTCAGCAAGAAAAGCTACAATGTTGCATCGGCAACAACACCTGAACACCATTCTGAACAGATATCGATCCTGCACAACACAACATACATATGAATGAATCCTAGTTTAATGGCGTACTGCACAAAAAAAAATTGTCTCATATATATGCATTAAGCGCCAGAAGCGAGTTTTCAGATATTAAGGAGTTTTTATTCTTCTAACACAACTTCCAGCAGCCTGAGAACTGGATTTTATAGAAAACGCGACATTCATGTGAAGCCCAACAGAAAGGTCAACATAATTTATTACGGCCAAGAAACTTCAGACAGAGAGGGCAAAAAGAGAAGGGGCAAGTAACTGAATAACAGTTTCAGGCAAATAGTAAAACAATGTAAAATATACAGAGTAAATTTTTAAAAGGCCAATCAACCAAAGTCAGAAATTCATATAGTAATTTCTAAAACAAGACTACTTCCTAATATAAGCCATCAATTATCAAACAAACTAAACGTTAAAACTAAACTCATAAATTTACCAAATCTTTTTGAAATCAAAGGACCCAAACATAGAATGGCCGAAAGTAACATGGTACTAGTGTACTACAATAAGCAAAGCATTCAGTTGTTTTAGGTCATTTTACTTCTCAGTTCTCACAATGTGCAAACGTTTGGGAAACAGTATACTCTTTCTGATTTCATAAATATACTCTTTATATCTCCGTCATTTGTTTACCCTTTAGATTCATTCTGATGATTATTTTAGTAATAGGTAAAAAATGATTGAAAGTTTGAGACAGAGGGAGTACTACACTATTATTTCAACACTTCTAAAAAACTATTATCCAGGGAATTTTTGACACACTTATTATCTAGGGAATTTGTCAACTTTTCAAAGCCACTGCCATGTTTAAACTCTGTACTCATAAATAAAGTAAGGAAAATAACCTTGATAGCTGCTCATGTTTAAACTCTGTACTCATCGACATGCATCCACTTTGTCGAGGACCACTTGTTTCCTTTAATTACAGGACAGCCACCTGTGACAAGTAAGAACATGAGGACCGTCTGTACTCCTAAAACTGCTATAGTAGCCATTTCAGCCTTTAAAAATTTTATGCCAGAAAATCAAAGCAAATAAACTAGGCGCTAGTAAGGCCATGGCATAGAAAATGTGGATAGCTAGATTTATTCTCAATTTTACTTGATAAGTGCTGAACATACTGACCATGCAAACTAGAAGAATCTAGTGTCGCATCAGGCCTCATGCTCCAAAAAAGTAAGGCGTCACCCATCCTGGGTTTCACAGAGAGGCCCTTTTTAGCACATTCGGATTTCTCGTTCCACCCAGGCAAAGAGCTGAAGTTTCCAACTGCAGCTGGGAAAACAGTCTCACCACCTTCTTCAACATCTGATCTGGAATGCAATTGCCCAAATTTTCTTAAAATAGAAAAATAGATGGAGAAAAAAATTTATTCTTTAATGAATACAAGTCAAACAACTGATCAACTTGTTGATTCATAAAAGTTCCTGAGATAGAAATCTTACAAGTACATCAGTACAGTAGCAATCCTTTGCCCGCCGTTCTTTGTATTGAATTCATCCAGAAAATAATCATAATGAGGTTCATACTTTTGACCTTCTTCATAGTGGAGAATCTGAAGTCCCTCGCCATGTTCTGAGAGTAGAGATATGCAAATTTAAAGGAAGAACGGAGAAAAGGTGACATTACACAGACATGATTTCTTGTAAAGAAAGAAAACATTACAACCAAAATTATTATGCGTAGCAGAACCATACGACATCCCAAAAGTATCCACGACAAGTCTACTTAATTCTTGTAGAAGAGCTCTAAGAAAAGGGATAAGTGTGACTACTCTAGAAGAGAGAGTTTCCATTTGAAGAGGCAACATCGGAACTATACTTCAAAGTAATAACTTAGTCAGTGAGGTTATTTAGCTGTGCATGATGTCTTAATGTTATACTATGATCGTGTAGACTATACCAGTATATCTTAACCTAACCGTTGAAGCCAATCTACTAGGACATAGATCAGACATTAAACTTCATTTCAAAAATAATTCACGGAAACTTCTTTACTGACATTGCTAAATTGCTGACAGCTTTTTTGTGTTACAAAATATTCTTTGGTATTGAAATACAAATTTTTTTTCCCATCTCCTGGCATCCCTTAACATTACCATTTGAAAGTATGAAGGTTATCACTCAACTGAGCGCATTTATTTTCTGATAGAAAATCCAAATACAGCACTAATAGTTAGACAGTATATAACAGTATAACACCGAGCAGTGGAGCACCATGTGGGAAGAACCGCCACGGAAGTTTGCATCACTACAGTAACAGCATATGAACACAAAGGACTTCAAAAGAAATACTCATAGCATCCCATACCTACAGGAATAAAGGAAAAATCCGCTAATCTTTTTTCTATGTCCCTTATAATTTTGTCTTGGCCTCTTCTAAGAAATGTCCCAGAGCTTGTACGCACCCTGCATATAATCATGCATACACGACTGAGCTGCCAGGTATTCATTTAGTAATGCATTAATCCTTATACCGGTTTTAAAAAAAATTGTTTCATTTGAAGGCTAAGGCCATAAAAACTAACAGAAACAGAATTCCAAATTCTTTGAGATTTTTAAGAAAAGTTTTAATGAGAAAGATTGGTAACAAACCTGCTATCCTTACTCTTGCCTGTTTTACTATCAACAACAGTTGACTTCTTCATATGAGGTTTAGCGAGGCTAATAAGGTACTCGCATTCTTCCTTTGACTGCAGAAATCAGAATCTCGAGTCACCACTTGGACATATTATAGCATAAAAACTAGCAGCACGATGACAGAATAGAGATTGTAAACGGCTCAAAGCTTTAACATATGAGCTGAAAGTTGGGTTGCCTAATTTTATATGACTAAGTAACATCAGATAACGCAGAATGACTAAGTAAATCAGTCCGTGTAGTCCATTAGTGAATCAGACATTTAACTCTGATCCCCAATTCCGGCAAGTTAATTACTTTCTACATTTCCTAACATCTAAATCAACAAGATTACTCACAGTTTCGTAGGACTACACTCACCACTACTTAATGCTTATCCCAAATTCACATTAAGTTGCCCGATCTTATAACAAACTCTAATATAAAATGCCGAATCTCCACCTAATTCAGCATCATACCTTAAATCTAACATGGTATGACTATAAGTTGATCATACAACTATACTTCTAGTGGCCGAACTAAATTATCGCCTTCAAACTACAATTCCTAATTCCACCACTGTATATAACCCATCAATGGAACCAATTTCTTTTAAGTATCACCCTATAATAAAACTACATTAAATAAAAGTAAGCAATAATAATATGATGAACGAAAAAAAGGAAAAAGGAAGGGTAGAAAAAAGAGACCAAGAAATGATGGTAAAGAAAGGCGCGAGGCTCCCAGGAAAGAATTTCAACCCATTGATCAGTTGTACCACCAATACCGGAAGCCCTTTCGAGGGATTTGCGACCGAAGTTAGCGAGATCGTGACCGGTACGTGGGCCGACGTCATTAGCAACAGGAAGAGATAGAATGCCGAGAGCAAGAAGTAATAGTAATACAACAGTTAACATTATCAGCATTGCCATCACCATTGTTGTTGTTGATGTTCTCTTTCTACTCTGCCTCGCTTTTCCCATTTTTATTATTTTATTTTAATACTAAAACCCTAATTGATCAGATTGATTTGATTGATTTGGGGGGAAGGGTTTTGTGCGAATTGAAATGGGGAATTTGAGGGAGATTTTGATTGAATGTTGGAGAAATTGAATAGAATGTTGAAACATGAGGAGACGTGGGTTTTGGGTAAATAGAGGGGGTGACTGACTAGTCTACGCCTACTGAGTTTACACATAGGCGCACACAGATTAAATTACTTGGGTGTTTCCATCTGAGTAGATTACATTATGTTGCGGTTTTATTTTCAGATAATTTATTCTCATTATCTTGGTTTACAAATAATCCCTTCATTTAAGTCCAAATATAACATTTTTTTTTTTGACACTATTCATAAATGAAGAGAATTTTTACGATTCCTTGCAATATGTAAGATAAAATATAGTCATGAGGGATCTTGTTTGATTCGTCTTTATAAGTACAATAAGAATATTAATTTTTATATTTTTTTATAATGTAAAACTCGAGATATTTAAGTTACAATTCGTGCATTGACAAACGTGTAAAAGAGAAATGTTGTGTTTGGAATTGAATAGAGGGGGTACGTGATATGACCCCCAAGAGTGTGGTTTAAGGTCAAATTTCTACGGGTTTCAGGTTCAACCAACTCTAAGAGTGGTGAAATTAGGGGGCTACTCGGGCTAGCAGGGACGCTGGCCTCCTCGACGAATGAAATTTCCGAACTATTAGTTAATTTTTTTGAAAAAGTTTCAAATGTAGCTTATAAAATTAGTCGTTCTCCACCCCTCCCCCAAAATTTTGCGCCTCCCTAAATTCAAATCATGGCTCCGCCACTTCTGAGGCTACACCTTTTAGACTTTGAGTCTGTCACCCTCGGTGGCTTACCTGGTATACGTGATTTGAGTGGAATTGGACTTTCTTCGTCTCGATCATTGTTTACCGTGGGTTAAAATAGGTTTCACAGATAATAATAAAAAGTAATTAAAAAAATGGGAGTATGGGATTGAAGGAGGCAATTACTGCATATGTTATATGAGTAATGATAACGTCACTACCATTTTTGTTAATGTCACTCAAATTGTGAAAAAGTGAATAGTAAGGCCCTGTTCTTTTCGGCTGAAATGAGCTGAACTGAGTTAATTGGAGGTGGGCTTAATTGAACTAAATTGAATGGAATGGAGTTGAAGTGAATGGATTTGAAGTAAGACTTAATTTTGTGAAGAGATGAGCTGAATAATATTGGCTAAAGTTAAATAAACTGTGTTGAATAGAGCCGAACTTAAATAGAATGAGCTGAAATTAAGTCGAAAAGAACAAGGCCTAAGATACAATTGACTTATAATTGAGTGTCATTAACAAAAATGGTAGTGTCGTTATCATCGCCCATATTTTATAGGGGAAGATGATATATTCACACCTTTAGCTTATTGTTTTTCATACCCCACAAATAACATAATGATTTTAATTCAACATATAAAAAAAATTAATATGTGTAAGGATAATATGGTAATTTAACAAAATTGTACTCGTAATTCCTAAACATATTTACAACAAATTGTGCAAGGGCCAAGGAGTGAATCTTCTTTGATAGTTTTGGATTTTAGTTAGAAAACATTTTAGGACTTGGATGAAATTCTTCTAAAATAATAAAATTGTAAATAATAATTATATTCCTAAAATAATAATTTGATTATTATTCCTAAAATTGAAAATAATCGATTAAAAAATTTTAGGCACAAATTTTAAAATAATACATGGAATAACATAAAAGATTATATTCTACAATAATAAAATTTAAAACAATAGATTTTATTATTTGATTAATAACCTACGTTTGGACGTGGGAACTTCACATCTAAGCCTTATTTTTTATTAAAAAAAATTGATTCATTTTACGTCTATTAGCTACGTTATCACTATTAGTAATTTATAGTTTTGAGTTTTTTTTTAAAGTCGCTTAGTTTTACGTTGTTTCACTTAGTAATTCGTTGTTTTAAGTTTTGAATAAAATAAAAACAATTCGTTTTACGTCAATTAGCCTAACGTTTTTCGATTCGTGGATCAAACCGATCTAAGGTTATTCGACATGAGGTTGTTAGCTAGTTATGATTTATTGATTAGATTGTTTATCGATAGTCTGATTGAAATGTTTGGGTGGAGAGGGGCGACTTGGAAAGTTCATTAAATGTAGTCGACGATTCGGAGTAATATGTAGACGACGAATAGCGATTGAGTATTATTATCACTTTTGTCTCACCTTGTTAAATTAGTAGTACGTAGCACTTTTCACTTTTTCTTTATGCTTATAACTCCGTAAATTTTACAAAACAGTACTATAATCGTTAAATACTTCTACTTCTATATTTTTATGTAGATAGTTTCTAGTTAAACCCGTCAATTTTATTTGGAATAAATTGCCGGCATTCTCTTTTGTACCGCTTATGTCTCAAATACTACACATTAACAATTGTAAATTCCGAAAATATAATTAAACTTTTAGTCTAATTGTAAAGTTATTTTTACTGTACCGTACATTATGAAAAATTGTACGGAGTACATTTATACTGAATCTATACTAATTTCGATTAAGCTGGTCATTTATATTTAAAAATATTCCCTAGTAATCACTAATCAGTAATGTGTCACGACATAGGCAATGGGATACATATTGATTGTTACAATGTAGTTTTGTTTCACCCCCTATCATCTTTTCCCTTCTATTTACGTTTTCGGTATGCTCAAAGTTTTGATATACTTTGATAAGTTTGATTATAAGAAAATTGCAAATTATAATATTTTATAATTTACTCTCTTTATCCCAACTCCGAAGGAATAGTTTACATTTATTTTATTTTTATGAGGTGAAAATAAAATAAGTATAAACTATTGACTAAATGGAGGGAATTGAATAATATTTAGGGATCGGAGTTAAATTTATTGTTAAAAAACTTTCAATAGATAAACATTGAGAAGGGAATGAGGAGTATCTCTATTCAATAAACATCACTACCAACAACATCTCACATCGTCACATACGGAGTATGCCATATATACGACTATATGAGTGATACTTTATGACACACCATTATAATTTGATTACCCTAAACATTAAAGTTAATTTCCACTTGCTAATCGACATCCATCAACTACCTCTTGCATTATTATCATTGATAGTTTGCTGATATCCTTGTTAACAATATGGCTTATAAATGAAATGAGTTGAAACTAATTGTAATTACAAGTAGGAACCCTCAAATGTAGGTAGTCTATTTACGGTTTGGTGAAGACTTCGTTATCTTCATTCGTAAAATGCATGCTTTGGCTTTTAATATAACACCAAATTAAATATCAACGATTATTCAATGCTCATTCCCTAACTCTTTTATTATAAAATCACATTTGTTTTGCACTTAATAATCTTACATGTACTCATGGCTTTGGGAAATATGCTTATCTTACTGGTATTATAGCATCTTATACTTTGTTTTCCTATAAATCATTTTTGTTGATTTTTATTTCAATAATAATCATAATAATATGATCACTTTTTAATTATTTTGTAGGCGGATATTATAGCAAGTTTTTCCAATAGAGAAAGTCGTCCTCTCCAAACTTTTGAAACAAGATTGGAAGCACAGGTATGTAACATATATATCTCAGATTATTTGCATTTAGTGAAGGACTTTAGATTTATCAAGTACAAATGTGCAATGAATCATATCATTGACATTAGTGCATTCCCAGAGCTTGAACACGAGACCTCTTGTTAAGGTATAACAACTCCTTGTCAGTTGATCTAAGTGCTCATCGGTTATGAATCATTGTTTATTATGACATGATATAATTAACCAACTAAATTGGAGTAGTATTGTTAAAATACTTGGTTGTTGTAACTTGTAAGATGAGGGCATTTGAAGAATGTCTAAGAGAAGAACTTGGGGATTTGGTGGAGGACAATAGCAAGACCTATTTGCATACCCAAGAACTCCGGAGAAGCACAAAGACAGTTGTTGTGCCATCTCCAACGGCTAGTAACATAAAGATAATGAATCATTGTTGTGTGATATGTCTACAGGTATGTAAACTATCCATCATCGACTAGATTCAACATAAAAGGATCGATTGTCCAACATGTACGTACTAGCACTGTCTCGGTCATCTATTTACTTTTAAATCTTTGTTACGGATTTTAAATAAATGTAAACAAATGACTGAGACGGTCAGAATATATATAATGCTACCTTATTTTGATAATATATATGAATATATCCTATTGACGCGTTTTTTTTATTATGCATGTCGTAGGACTTGGAAGGAGGGGAAACTGCAGAATGCTTAACCAAATGTAATCACATATTTCATTCACTTTGCATAGATGAATGGCTTATTAACAAGACTTCATGCCCTATATGCCGAAGCCATGTCCAATGAAGGACCTAGCCACCTCGCCGCAAACGAGAAAAACCAATGCACAATCATGTCCAGTCCAATGGAGACTGCCAAACATCTATATATGTCAACAGGGTACAATAGTACAATTCCTAATTAGGGGAAAAAATTAATGGCTTGCTTTAGTGTAGAGCCATAGAGGTGGGGTTTGGTCAACCACGCTACACCACAAGCTTAAGACTTTTGAGATTCAAATATTAGTAGCTCATTTATGGATATATTGGCCCTATTAGGGAGTTTGGACTTGGACTAGTTTAATAATTGGATTCCCCAATTGCTAATTAGCCAAAAAAAAATATTATCTATCTATCTATCTATACTATAAGTCTTGCTTTTGACGGAGCGACCCATCGCAAGCTTACGACGGATTAAATTTCCCTCACATAAAGCAAGTGGCAAGGCAAGTGGGGGGATCCATTTGCCCCCACTTACTTTGCCACTTGCTCTATGTGAGGGGGATTTGACCAGTCGCAAGCGCTTGCGACGGGTCGTCCCTTCAAAAATGAGAATTTGTGATACTATATATATATAATCCGAAAACTAAAGGACATTAATAGAATAATATAAATTTATAAAACTTCATATCAATATAGTTTTGGTGTATAAATATGTTAATTATTAGCATATAATCAATATATATATATTCAATATATAAGAGGCTTTTTTCGAGCAATTCTATTGGTCAACATTATCTTTTTCAGTTTTTGGAAAGTATATTTTAAGATCTTCCAAGATTACGAAAAATATCTTATATAATATTTTTAATATCACAACTATTATTTACGTAAGAAAATTTTTTGATCATCAATATAAAGAAAAATATAATGCAAAGCATTTCGAAACTTACATATTTGGATTCGTAGCGAGAAATGCTTTCATTGAAGTATAAATTTTATATTTTTTACTACTATATTGTTGATAATATGGTATGAGTAAAGTATAAATATGTGAAAATTAAAAAAAAATTAATTTTTTTTATTATTCTAATACTCCATCCACATATATTTTCACCCCATTTGCTTTTGGGAAATCAAAGTTGCCGAACGTTGACCGTAAATAAGTTGAAGATTAAAAATATATTAGATTATAAAACAAAAATATTTACACTTATTTTCATGACATCTTTCACAAAAAAAATTCGAGAATAAAAAGAGTAACATTATCTAGACGTCGAAACATACGATCAAAGTGTCGTCTAGGAGGCCGCAATAAAACAAATGGGGTGAAAATAGGTGTGTGGAGGGAGTACTTTTATAATAATTTAGTAACAGTTAAGAATTAGTTATTTTACAAAAAAAAGATAGTATATTATTTATCCCACATTGACAAAAATTATGTAAGTGTGGTGAATATACTATGTATAAATAGTATAATTGTCCCACATCGAAAAATTATCAAGAGGTGGATGATCATACGATTATAAGTAGGAGTCATCCTTGAAACTTATGTATCCACCCAAAATATTTTGAGTCTCTTAAGAAATTGTCTTATAATGCTCTTAAAAGTAGTAGTAGTATTATTATCTCCGAGAAATATACATAAATTTACATCATCATAAATAACAATGGTCCCACATTGAAAAATAATGTAACTGTGGTGAATATACTATGTATACATAGAAGAATTTCCCACATCAAAAAATTATCATAGGGTAGGGTGATCCTACTTAGTATGTTTTTTATCCCATATTGAAAAATAATGTAGGCGTGCTGAATATACTATGTATAAAATAAAGAATTGTCCCACATTGAAAAATTAGCATAAGTTAGGGTAATCGTATGATTATAAATAGGAGTCATTATTGGAACTTATGTATCTACCAAAAATATTTTAAATCTCTTAAATATTGTCTTAGAGACCTCTTAAAAGTTTGTATTAGTATATCTACAATATTGACGTTTACATCATCACAAATTAATTTAGGAATGTATGATAAAAAAAAATAATGTAAAATATCTTTTAATTATTTTAATATATATTTCATATAGTACATTAAAGGGACGTGTGTAATTTTTATATAAAATATTTTACTTTTCATTAGACAAAAAGGTATTCTAAAAAAAAATAATGAACATAATATAATTAGATTTCTGGTAAAAATGCTATTATTAGAGTATAGATTCTAATATAATTTGTACATAATTGGTGAAAATTTTAGTATGTTATTTGTTCCACGCCGAAAAGTAATATAGGTATGGTGAATATAATACCTATAAATAGTAGAATGGTCTCATATCGAAAAATTGTCATAAGGTGGGTGATCTTATGATTATAAATAAAAGACATCCTTGAAACTTAGGTATCAACCCAAAATTTCTTTTGAGCCTCTTAAGTATTGTCTTAGAGAGTTCTTAAGAGTATATTATCACATCGATCAAAAATTAAATTAAGAAAATATCATATATAATAATCTAGATATAAAAAAGAAGAGAAAAAGGATTATACATCGGATGTACTACCTCTAACTATTATGAATTTGAGTTTTTGTGCATTTTTTTCGAGCTTTTTAAAGTTTATAAATTACATTTTTGGATCTTATATGTAATGTATTTTGAGTTTTATTGTAATTTTTTTGAGCTTAATGTTCAAAATAATGAACTCAAAAACTTTATAATAAAATTCATAATTTTTAATACTACACTCAAAAACTTTATTGTAAAGCTCAAAAACTACATTATATGTGGTAGTACATCAGATGTACAATCCACTTACTGAAAAAAGAAAGTGGAGAATCTTTTAGTTATTATTATATATATTTCGTATATTATTATAATCAAGTGATATTTATAATTTTTATATAAAAATAAATACATTTCATTTAACAAAAAAATAATATATAATAAATAACGAAACATAATGTAAGACTGTAAGTGTGGTAAATATATTTCGTATAAATAATTTAATTGTCCCACATTGGAAAATTATCATAAGGTGGGGTGATCATGTAATTATAAATATGAATCATCTTTAGAAGTTAGATATCAACCCAATGAGTCTCTTAAATATTGTGTTAGAGAGCTTTTACAAGTTTGTATTACCATATCCACATTATTAAAACTTACATCATCAAAAATTAATTGAGGAAAGTATCATAAAAAAAAGTGAAAAATCTTTTAATTATTTTCAATATACATTTCCTATATTATATTCAAGTGGTGTTTATAATTTTTATATAAAAAATTAAAAATTTCATTTCACAAAAAAAACTTATTATAAAAATGAGTCATTCTTCGAACGTAGATATCAACTCAAATATTTTGAATCTCTTAAGTATTGTATTATAGAGTTGTTAAAAGTTTGTATTATTATCTCCGCCTTAATGAAATTTACATCATCAAAATTAATTTAGAAAAGTATCATAAATAATAATTTAAGAAAGTATCATAAATAATAATTTCAATGGTGTACTACTTAATATGTTATTTGTCCCACATTGAAAAATAATGTAGTTGTGGTGAATATATTATGAATAAATAAAAGAATTGTCCCACATCGGAAAAATGTCATAAGTTGGTTGATCATGTGATTATAAATAGGAGTCTTCCTTGAAACTTAGATATCAACCCAAAATCGTCTAAGTTTCTCAAATATTGTTTAAAGAGCTCTTAAAACTTTGTATTAATTATGAAAATAATATAATAAGATTCGTGATAAAAACAATGGTATCAATACAGTATATAATCTCATATTATTTGCACATATTTGGTGTAATTCTTAGTATGTTATTGATCCCGCATTGAAAAATAATATAGGTTTGGTGAATATACCACCTACAAATAGTGGAATTGCTCTATATCAGACAATTAGCATAATGTGGCCATGTGGGATGATTCTATGACAAGTATGAGTTATATTTGAAACTTATGTATCAACCAAAATCTTTAGAGTCTCTTAAACATTATAGAGCTTAATTCTTATGTAGCTTGGATCATTTATTTTTTCGTTTTTTGAATGTATCAATCAAAACATATGTAAACCTGATAAATGGTTTGAACGGAAGAGTCATGTTAATATTTTCCGGATCATAATATAGGTTTAATATAACTTGAGTCATGACAAGGTTGGTAAAATATGGTAAAAATAGAAGTTGACTCAATATATTAATATTATTTTCTTAAAACTTTTATTTTATTATTGTCAAGTTAATTGTTATAGAAAATTTATGAAAATTACATTAATTTAAACCCGTGCATTGCACGGGCATAAAATCTAGTAAATTTAATATAAATAGGTTTAGTTTTGGAAACTATAAAAATAATAGTCATTAAATTTAAGAAAGTATGTAACTTAAGAAAAATAATTGAATATAATATTTCACCTTAAATTAGATAGTATGAACAAATAGGTAGCTGATCGATTTAAGGAAAGTTATTTTTATTTAAATATATTAGTTTGATAAAATTAACGAAAAATATTAAATTTAACTCTAGAAATAATGGAAATAGTCCAAGTAACTATAATAACCGGGAGAATAGTGAAATAATAGTACATAATAATTATTCTATTTTTCAAACAAAGTGATCATTTGTATCCTCTGCCATGCTTTTCTCTAGCCTTTTTCTCTCATCTTAAAGTAAGCATTATTTTAAAACTCTTCTAAGAGTTGGACAAAAAAGCGAATAATATTATTTAATGCAGTGATATTTTATTTTTTATTGTACAAAAAGTATATCGTTAAATAAATATGTGTTTTAAAATTTCATAGATAGAAAGCCATTTTTAATTACATCTGATCGACCATATTGAATCGAGTTAGTGTTTACTGAGACTAGCCACGAGTCTCACAAGTGTGCTACGCAAAATGTGTCAATTACTTTACCAAATTGAGCTTACTTAATCTTCTGATCTTCCAGAGCTCGTATAATAATCAAGATTTTCAAAAGATCAGATTTCAAATAGATGAAGATTGTTATAAATAAGAGAGAAAGTATATGAGAGGATAGTATAGACCGGAAAGACATAAATAGTAGTCAATTTTACTCATAGGTACGAGGTATATATTTATATAGTGAAGGAGTACATTGTATTTAGGTAACGGACTATCACCTAAATACATGGTAAAAGAATATTTCCTACCTATATAAACGTCCATAACATTTATATTATAAAATACTCTCTCCCTTTTTTTTTGTTCTTCACGTTTGATCGTGCTTGTCGCGAGCCCGATACAAAGATAAATTACCCAGACTAGGCTAATAACAAATTAATGTAATTAGGGAAGTAGGGGTCGATCCTCAGGGAGATGGTGTTTCCTATGGAATGTGAATTGTCTCACAATTGAGTTCTATCTAATGATTATCTGGGTTTTGAGATTTTTGATATCTAAACTAATATAAAGCATAAATAAAAACAAAATAAAAACAAAATAAAAATAGTAAAGCAAGTAATGAAAAGCATCTAGGGAAGTAGGTTCACACATGTAGATTGATATATTGATGAAATTGGATTTAGGATATGCAAATAATTCATTGAGCGTTCGTAAGAATGGCGTGTTCATTACAATCATAGATCAGATGGTCTAGCAGGCTTTTAGTGCGATTTACTAGGTCTTAATCCACTACGTCACGCTTTGTCTATTCAATTCCTGTATATCTACCTTGGAAAAGAATTCCATACTAGTCAAATGATTTTAGCTAAAAATCGTTAACTATCGTTACAATCCAAACATGCATAGACACAATGTTTTAAAGGCACAATTCCTTTATCCAATTAACATCTTTTAATCAATCTAACATGGCTACCCTACACCCTAGAAAGGATGACTACTCACTCATGATGATATCTATGTCTAAAATGATATTAACAATGAAAACTAGGATAGACATGTTTATTTGGTTTTGACTTTTTTATATGGCGATAATAACGACGCTAATTGATAATCTAGGAAACGAAACAACGATTATAACGGTACTAAAATGAATCTAAGACAATATGTAAAGAGAATAACAATCAAATGGAAAACAGTAAGAACATTAAACAAGGGATAAAACAGAAATACCTATATGACGACAATGATAACAATAATAGAAAATCCTTGCATATAATAAACGATCCTTGAATTGCAACGCTTGAATCACACAAAGGAGATTACAAGGATGAAATCCTTATTAATCTAAACTAAGGGACAGAAATAAAACTAAGAACTAAAGACTAAAGAAGAAGAAAATGAGAGAAGGGAGGCTAATTCCCCCTCCTCCTAATCTAAGGAGAAATGTAAGAAGAGAAGAGAAGTATGAGAAGAAGGTGTGTTGAGATGAGAGGCTAGAGCATCTATTTATAGTATTAGGGTTTCGTGGAGAAGAGGTCGGGCATTAAACACATAGGACAAAAGTAGGAAGAAGACGCCGTTTTCTCGAAGCAGCACAAAAACCCGATCGGGTACACACTTCCCCGATCGGGTAAGTGGTCATCCAGGTCCTTTTGACTAACGTTTCATCTCCCTTTGCTTTGACTTGACTTCCAACATCCCCCTTGACCTCTTGAGTCGGGTTTGTTGATAGGGTTTGATGTAAAGCGATGAATTCTTCCGCCTAAATGATTGATCTTCCGACAACTACGAAACTATCTTTGCTTCTTCTCTCTTTCGAATTAGTGAACCTTCTTGAAATGCCTTTCACTTGGTCAAGCTTGCTTCTTCAAATCGTCGGGTTCTAGGCAAATGCTCGGGAATATAGAAAAAGGGCGTAGAAACGTCACTTTCCCTACAAAACAGGTTAGAACATAGGAATTCGCCTAGAAGACGATATTAGCTCATAAAGTGGCTTAACAAAGCACAAATGACATACAAAACCGAGCTAAATTGGGGGTTAAAACCATACAAATATTCACTTATCAACGTTTCTATTTTTTGGGTCAAGCTTGCTAACTTTGACTATAAATAAGTTGACAACTAAGAAAAATTCCATTCATAAAATTAACATACGAAGCATTTATATTTGTTATCAAAAGTCTCTAACGAATATTTTTTTTAATGATAAAAAGGTATATATACATGTTGAAAGATGCGGTCAAAGTACCGTCTTGGTGACTGTTAAAAGCAAATGGGAAGTAGTAGTGAAGAACATAGAAAATGGGAGGGAGTATCTTATAACACTCCCTCTTGAATGTCCATCGTCGGAGAAATTGGCTCATTAAAACCTTTATTAAAAAGGCCATGTGGAACAAAAATATAACAAAGGAAATTAAAAAAGAGTACATCATGATCATCATAATATGCACTACGTGTTGCCTCGTAAAAAAAAAAATTGCTTAGAATACCCGTTGGGATAAATCATGGATAAGGAAAAAAATAGTGCAATGCGTATTTACTCCCCTCACCAAAACATCGCGTAACATCCCTAAGACGACTTGACCCAAGTTAATTGATTAACTTCTCAAATGTGTTACATGGAAGCGTTGTGTTGAACAAATCTGCGAGATTTCCACTATAACAAATATGTTGAGCACAAATAACACTATCCTTTTGAAGATCATGAGTGAAAAAAAAATTCGGCAAAATGTATTTTGTGTTATCACCCTTGATGAATCTTGCTTTTAAATTGGGCGATGCACGCTCTATTATCTTCATGCTAAATAGTTAGTGAATAATTTCTTGGAGATAGAACGCATAATCCTTCAATATGATAAACAATGAACATAAATCATAGGTATTCCCGAGTAGCTTCATCAATTGTGTGATACACGGGACCCGCGGTCACGTGCCTCGGCGAGGAGGAGGCGCGATGTGGCGTCGTATTGAATACGCGTTTGTGGAGTCGCCACCAACTTTTTTGAGAAGTTGGAACCGTTCAAATACTTCATGTCATGTTAAGACACAAAGTAATGACATGAACACTAAGAACTCGTTACCCTTAGCATTCTATGTCTAGAATGACTCTCGTGGATGCCAATGAACACGGGTTCTCACGGAGATCTGGAGTAAGGGGTGAGGGTACGTATTAGGAAGCTCTTTTGATCGAACACCTAATCTCGCCCCCCTCGATAGCGGCCTCTATTAATGGTTAAATAAACTCTTCTGTTATCGATGTGTTGTCGGTTATATGCATGCTATGCAACATCCAAGTTTTGATCCTAGCATGTGATGAGGTGAGTTACGACTAGTCGGTTGACATGTATTTTAGCAATCAATTAGGTCAAAGTAAGGTTTAAATTCAATTGACAAGTGAAAAAGCAATAAATCATACAATGATTACAAGAGAATAAATTATAAAAGAATAAAAATTACAACGGATTCGAGGGATCTATGTCGGAAATATGTTTGAAAGACGAATTTTGAAAGAAAGAACATAAATAAGAAAACTTAAGTTAAACTAATCAGATAAACAACGATAATACGATTAATAGTCGATTTATTTAACGAATAAAACTACGTCGAAGCGAAATAGGAAGTTCAGAGACAGAACACAACCCAGAACAGGTGCAGCAGGTGGTGCGTCCTTTGGAAGAGGCGCACCCTTTCCTGCGTCTGTTCTTGAGCTTGGTTCTGGCTGTGAAGCCAGAATCGCGATTATTTAGTGTTCATTTGTATGTTTACAGTTTATTATTGATCTACAAGTCAGATTGAAGTGTTTTAATAGATTTTAACTATACTAAACTATACCAAAGACGGATCTAAGGACTAGATATGAAGGAATCTAACCTTCTAAGACACGATCTCGAATTAAAGACGACAAAAACCCACTAATATTGACTATTAGGGATCTAAGTCAAGAACTAGATAAGTAAATATGAAGTAATGTTAAAAGGTAATGACGAAATACTAATAAAAAAAAGGTTTGAAAACACGGTTTTAACATGAATCCGACATGAATCTTACATAATTTATACAATACAGAAGATAAAGTACAAGACCCGAGATTATCACACCCTCAGACTTACATGTTTGACGAAACGAGTTAACTAAGTTGTCCTGATAGCTAGACTCGATGTAATGAAAGTGCCCTCGAAAGAGGAAATTGATTGATTAAAGTTGATTAATTAGGTTGAGTTGGTCAAATTGGTAGGTCAATGCAAAACGAGACAGGTACCCAGAAGGATATGAGCTTACGTGGTCGATTGATCAAGCACGTAGTTGTCAATAAGCTTAGAGCAAGGTCTAGAATGCAAAGAGAGAGAAAAGAAGGGGCGGAACACTCGCGTGCCTTGAAAGTGTGCACGAACCTCTCCTTATATATGGAGAAATCCGAAGAGTTTTGGAATAACTCGAACACGGAAAGAAATCTAGAAAATATTCCGGAAACAGTAAAACAGAGCTGGGGAAGAGGCGCAACAGGCACTGCGATTCTTGGAAGAGGCGCATCACCTGACACATGTTGCGTTACTTCCTGAGTTGTCTTCTACCATAAACAAAAGATTTCCGCTTTTCTTTTTTAGAAATTGCGGTAGATGTCGAATACTCTTCAATCAAATACAGATATATTTTACCAAAAAGGATAAGTTTTGAAATATTAAAATACCCGGAATATTCTCGAGCGTTCACACACGGTTTTAAAAGACGGTTTATAGAAAATGAAGCGGTTTTTGACCCGGACTCCAAAATGACTCTAATGACTGTCAAAACGACCGTAACGGCACGTAGATGACGACCAAGGGGCAGACACAAGTGTTTGAGCTATCACTTGTCGAAAAACTTATGAATTGTCATAAATCGTTTCGCATACCAAACATGCGGCCCAATCATTAGTGGGTGGTTGGCGGAAGGTGTAAATTCGAGGTATCTACAGATCCCCCACTTTGACTGAGGCTTGGAGAAGGCAAAAGTCAAAGTATAGCCATCAGGTCAATCGAAGATTACAACCTGACGACTATGACGACGCGAGGTGGTTCAAGGGGTCGTTTAAAGTCCATTAGACAACATATGAAAGCTCGCTAGCCATAAGAAGGAGTCATACCTGAGTATCTTCTTACTTGGACTTGAGATACGTTATGAGGCTCGCCAGCCGCTTAATAGGGTTGCGTAATGAGGCTCATCAGTCGCTCAATAGGGCACGTAACGAAGCCCACCAGCCATTGAAATGGCGTGTACGAGAATCTATTTATGTCTGTCTTCAGGCGAACTCTCGTTGAGTGTGTGTGAGAATCTATCCGTGTCTGTCATCAGGCAAACTCTCGTTGAGCGTATGTGAGAATCTGTCTGTGTCTGTCTTCAGGCAAACTCTCATTGGGGAAACACATGTTGAAGTAGAACTCTGCTAGGGAAAGGGCGCAGCAAGAGATGTGACTGTGCTGGGGGTTGTTTGAAACCGCTTGGCATCGCTGGGGATTTCTTGCTTTGTTGTGTCGAACAACATCCTGGTGATAAAGATCGGCCCATGAATTGTACATCCGAAAGTGGAAGGTCACACGTTGAGATTATAAGCACAGCATGAGCTGCGATCCTTAGAAGGGGCCCATGAATTCATTCTCGTCTAGGTCTGTGATTCTAACCGCACCCCCTGAAAATATGGATTTCACTAAGAAAGGTCCAACCTAGTTAGGTTTGAATTTCCCTCGTGGATCGATAGGTAGGAGAGCGCTGACTGATTTGAGCACTAAATCTCCTTCTTTGATGTTTCTGGACTTAATTCGCTTGTTGAAGGCTCATTTGATACGTGCCTGATATGTCTGTACATTATGTAATGCACGTAGTCTTCTTTCGTTCAAGACGACAAGTTCATCATATCTATCTCTTTTCCAATCAGCTTCTGGGATTTGACTTTTGTAAAAGGATGCACAAAGATGGGATTTCGAGCTCCACTGGTTGTACAGCTTCCATCCCGTAGGTTAGATAGAAAGGAGTGGCCCTAGTGGGGGTCCTAACTGAAGTGCGATATCCTCATAATGCAAAGGGTATCTTGCTTGGCCAATCACGATAATTTTCTATCATTTTCTTGAGGATTGTGACGACATTTTTGTTAGTTGCCTCTACCGCGCCATTAGTCTGTGGTCTATAAGGCGAGGAGTGATGATGCTTGATCTTATAATTGTCCAACAATTGCTCAGTTTCAGCCTGGAAGTGTGATCCATTATCACTGACGATATTGGTCTGTATCAATTTTGCCACGTTTTTAGCATTGAGACTAGTATAGGATGCAGCTTCGACCCATTTGGTAAAATAGTCGATAGCTACCAAGATGAAACAGTGACCTCCTGTTCTAGCTTGAGTGATATTTCCAATGATATCGATTCCCCAGGCAGAAGATGGCCAAGGGGAGGTCATGGTATAGAGTAATGAAGCAGGAACGTGTTGAACGTTCCCAAAAATTTGGCAATTATGGCAATGTATGACATATTTAATACAATCTGACTTCATTGTTGTCCAGTAGTATCCTAGACGTGTGATCTTCTTTGCCATCATGGGTCCACTCATGTGAGGACCTCATTCTCCTTCATGAACTTCTTCCATTAGTTTTTGTGCCTATGAATGATTAAGGCAACACAAAACGACACCAAGAGGTGTTCTTCTGTATAGTTCTCCTTGCATAAGGTCATCTTTGGGACTTGCTTTGTTCAAGTCTCTAAAATCAACACACACCAGGATTCACCCATCCTTTTTGGATATGGGGAATGTGTTAGCCACCCAGTCAGAATATTCGAAAACTTTAATGAATCCGGCTATGAACTTTTTATCGATTTCTTCATTGATTTTAAGGGCCCACTCAGTTCTCATCCGACAAAACTTCTGTTTTACAAGTTTGAAACTTGGCTTGATTGGCATTCGGTGCTCTATGATATCCTTGTCGATCCCTGGCATGTCTTTGTAAGATCAAGCGAAAACGTATTTGAACTCGTGTAGGAGGTCTACGAAACTGGCCCTCTCAGTCGAATTTAGGGTTGTCCCTATTCTGAGTTCTCGGGGTTCTAGCTCGGTCCCTACGTTGATGGGTTCAGTGTTTTCAATGACTGGTGCCCCTTTCCTCTCTTGTAGTATTTCTTTGATTATATGGGGAGGTAAGTCTATTGAGTCAGGGTCAGGATCATCCTCATTATCATCATAAACAGAATTGCATTCAGAATAACGCAAGGAGTACGCAGAATCAGATTTATTTATATTAAATTTTGAAAATAACTGAAACAAGGAGGCCATCTGTTCAGTAGTCAGTGGCGGTAGAGGAACAGCTGGTGGGACATTCCCCAGACTACTGCTACTATTAGATGCTACGGTAGGAGAAACAAAGGGATGGGGACTGACAGCAGGAGTAGACTCTCTAGGAACTTTGCTAGACTCTAACTCGGACTCGGACTCGGACTCTGACTCCAACTTTGACTCGAATTCGTTGTCTGCTGGCTCTCCTTTGAACATCTTTTCTTCACATATGGATTTCATCTTCGACTGGGTAGATGAGGTGTGAATAATCTGAGGTGGATTCTTCATCTGTAATCATTAGAATTCCAAGAGGATCCTTAGTGTTGTTAGGCTTGCTTTCAAGAGGGATAGGTAGACGACCATCTTCAATCATATATTGAAGGGCATATTTCAACTTGTAGCATTTCTCCATGTCATGTCCTTTGCCTCTATAATATTCGCAATAAGCGTCTCCATCCCAGAACCTACACTTTCTTTTCTGGGCCAGGTTTAGGTGTAGGTCCTATAGGTCGGAGTTTTCCTTGTTGTGTTAGCCTTTTTCAAGGTATTGGATTACGTGTCACCAATGTCGGTGAATTCCCTTTGCGGGTTCTTCTTTCTAGGTGTTTCAACAAGGTTAACTTCATCAGCCTCGTTAGCTGAGCCATAAGAATGACTCGTTGAGCCTTGATACCCACGACCTACCGTGTTGGAAAAGAGTCCTTTTTGGATGTCGTCTTCGATTTATGTTCCTAGCACTGTTATGCCTTTGAAAGATTTCATATTTTGGTACCTCATATGTTTTGCACAAATAGGTCTTAGGATGTCCACGAATTTCTCTACAAGAGTAGCTTCATATGGATGTTCAACAAGCTGTGTGCTAGTTTTCCTTCGCTTATTTAGGGAGTCGGCGATGCCTTCTTTCTCATTTTGGGTAAGAACCTTTAGAGTGCGCTTATTGACTTGAAAGTGATTCAAAGGGTTCTCATGTCCTTTTAACTTTGGGATATCAGTCATGTTGAAGTTGGTTGGTAATTGTGCTTTCACAGCTTCGTACTTGCGATTGTTCTCCCTATAAATGTCGTCCCCCTTAAGGTACATTAGTTGCTCCTCCACATATTGAAGTCGTTTTTCAGTTTCGGTAAGAACCGGCTTGGGATTGGCTTCAGATTGTCCCACGGATGGTGTAAAGTTATCATGTACACCGTTAGGAATGTCTAGAGGAGGAAGCCTAGTTTCCATGGCAACAACTCGACCCTCAATGGCATTGAGGTGAGCATAAACTTGGTCTTGGCTTGCTTGAAGATGGAGGAGTGCGGCTAGGATTTGATCATTATCATTTTGGTTTGGCCCTTGAATATTCGCTTGACTAGATCTTTACATCTTGGGAACTGAGGCATGAAACTGACGACGAATCAGAACACGGTCAACCATTCTAGCACACTTACTCGAAAGAACTCAATTTTGTGAAGTGAGAGTGTGCTACGGTGTTTAAATGAGTTTTGAAAATGACAAAATTTGAAATGTTTATCCTAGGTAACCGTAGTGTGGTTGTAGGAGTCTCGAAGTGGAGAAACGATTTTGACTTTTGACTCGTCATTTGGACAAAATTTTGATTGACTTTGCGCTACTTTAGGCCACCTTTGAAAATGCTTTACAATTTAAAAGGATTTTGTTTTGAAAGAACTTGTCATGATTTACAAAAGGGTGATCACATATGGTTATACATTTTTAAACATGCAGAGTAACGGTATGCTGAGTGCATTTAAGAGGGATTTGGCTTAAAAGGGTGGGTTGCCATACCAAGCAATCAAACCTAAGGTCGGTGGAGGGGCCCATGCCAAACATGAGTAAGGTCGGTTCCCAGTCCATTTCCTCGAGTAGTGAAAGCCCTTGGTGCTAACATGAGTACACACCGCGGTATGGTTGACGTCAATCGTTATCCATCCATAGATCCAAACAAGAACTTGGACCGCCCGGACAGGACAATTGGTCGAAAGAGTTGGGTTAGGTCTAGGAAGGCTGAATAAAACGACCCAGGAGGGTTGAGTAATGAAAACCGACGACTGTCTCATACATAATATTCCTTAACCATGTTCAAGTTCCAGGGTTGAGTAATGAAAACAGACGACTGTCTCATACATAATATTCCTTAACCATGTTCAAGTTCCACCCTGGGTAATACGTGAGTGTATTTTCCCCAGCGATCACGTGAGTCGCCAAACTGTGATACACGGGACCCGCGATCACGTGTCTCGGCGAGGAGGAGGCGCGATGTGGCGTCGTATTGAATACGGGTTTGTGGAGTCGCCACCAACTTTTCTGAGAAGTTGGAACCGTTCGAATACTTCATGTCATGTCAAGACACAAAGTAATGACATGAACACTAAGAACTCGTTACCCTTAGCATTCTATGTCTAGAATGACTCTCGTGGATGCCAATGAACACAGGTGCTCACGGAGATTTGGAGTAAAGGTTGATGGTACGTATTCGGAAGTTCTTTTGATCAAACACCTAATCCCGCCCGCCTCGTTATCGGCCTCTAGTAATGGTTAAAGAAACTCTTCTGTTATCGATGTGTTGTCGGTTATATGCATGCTATGCAACATCCAAGTTTTTATCCTAGCATGTGAGTTAAGACTAGTCGGTTGACATGTATTTTAGCAATCAATTAGGTCAAAGTAAGGTTTAGATTCAATTGACAAGTGAAAAACTAATAAATCATACAATGATTACAAGAAAATAAATTATAAAAGAATAAAGATTACAACGGATTCGAGGGAACTATGTCGGAAATATGTTTGAAAAACGAATTTTGAAAGAAAGAAAATAAATAAGAAAACTTAAGTTAAACGAATGAGATTAACATCGATAATACGATTAATAGTCGATTTATTTAACGAATTAAACTACGTCGAAGCGAAACAGGAAGTTCAGAGACAGAACACAACCCAGAACAGGCGCAACAGGTGGTGCGTCCTTTGGAAGAGGCGCACCCTTTCCTGCGTCTTTTCTTGAGCTTGGTTCTGGCTGTGAAACCAGAATCGCGATTATTTAGTGTTCGTTTGTATGTTTACGATTTATTATTGATCTACAAGTCGGATTGAAGTGTATTAATAGATTTTAACCATACTAAACTATACCAAAGACGGATCTAAGGACTAGATATGAAGGAATCTAACCTTCTAAGACACGATCTCGAATTAAAGACGACAAAAACCCACTAATATCGACTATTAGGGATCTAAGTCAAGAACTAGATAAGTAAATATGAAGTAATGTTAAAAGGTAATGACGAAATACTAATAAAAAAAAGGTTTGAAAACACGGTTTTAACATGAATCCGACATGAATCTTACATAATTTATACAATACAGAAGATAAAGTACAAGACCCGAGATTATTACACCCTCAGACTTACATGTTTGACGAAACGAGTTAACTAAGTTGTCGTGATAGCTCGACTCGATGTAATGAAAGTGCCCTCGAAAGAGGAAATTGATTGATTAAAGTTGATTTATTTAGGTTGAGCTGGTCAAATTGGTAGGTCAATGCAAAACGAGACAGTAACCCAGAAGGATCTGAGCTTACGTGGTCGATTGATCAAGCACGTATTTGTCAATAAGCTTAGAGGAAGGTCTAGAATGCAAAGAGAGAGAAAAGAAGGGGCGGAACACTCGCGTGCCTTGAAAGTGTGCACGAACCTCTCCTTATATAGGGAGAAATCCGAAAAGTTTTGGAATAACTCGAACACGGAAAGAAATCTAGAAAATATTCCGGAAACAAGAAAACAGAGCTGGGGAAGAGAGGCAGCATGCACTGCGACTCTTGGAAGAGGCGCAACACCTGCTGTGTTACTTCCTGAGTTCTCTCCTATTATAAACAAAAGATTTCCGCGTTTCTTTTTAAGAATTGCGGTAGATCTCGAATACTTTTCAATAAAATACGGATATATTTTACCAAAAAGGATAAGTTTTGAAATATTAAAATATCCGGAATATTCTCGAGCGTTCAGACACGATTTGAAAAGTTTATAGAAAATGAAGCGGTTTTTGACCTGGACTTCAAAATGACCCTAATGATTGTCAAACGACCGTAACGGCACGTAGATGACGACCAAGGGGCAGACACAAGTGTTTGAGCTATCGCTTGACGACAAATTTATGAACTGTCATAAATCGTTTCGCATACCAAATATGCGGTCCAATCATCACTGGGTGATTGGCGGAAGGTGTAGATTTGAGGTATCTACAAATTGTTAATATATGTGCATGATTAGAATAAATTGCGGCTATAGTTTGCTTCACAAAGAGCAAGATAGAAGTACTAGCATATGTGAACACATAGCCTAATGCCCAATGTATATGTTGAATCACAAATTCTTATTTAAGACGGAGGTATCCGTCTTAAGCTTAAGACGGATACCATATTCTCTCACAAAATACCCATCAAGGGTGAGTGGAGAGCACATGGGGGGTGCCTACCTTGTCCCCTCTACCCATTTCCTCTCACAAAATACCCGTTGCAAGATCCGACCCGTCTTAAGCAAGACCTACTGATGTTGAATAGTTGTCTTAGATATTTTCATAATGGTACATGGCCAAATGTATTTGCCTAATAGTTGTAAGATGTTTTGGCAATCCAATATTCCATTATTCAGTCTTAAATCAGGCTTCATCATTGTACATAGCCGAATGTATATGTTGAATGTACATGGCCGCTTTGTTTCTGTTAGGATATTTTTCTTGAGTAGGTTTATTGAACAAGTTCCTCAGAGTGATCATGTTTCTTTTTGTTGCGTCTTTATCGGTGGCAAACAACTTGTTAGTGTTCTGCCAATTTGTTCGGGAGTCATCTTCTTAAGTTCTTCGTCGTCCTCGATGTTTTCGATGATGTGTAGATCCTGCCCCATAACTCCCTTCTTGGCCTTTGCACGTGCTCTGGGCCGTGCTTTTTGCTCGGGTTTGGACTGTTCTCGTCTTTTACACTGAGTGACATTCCGTACACTAGAGTAACTTGGTTTTCAGGCATCTTAGCTTGCTTCAGTAGCTAATTACTTGGTTTACATGCATCTTAGCTTGCTTGAGTTGTTAATTACTTGAGTATTTAAAATATTTGTCCCCTTCTTACCAAATTAGCTCATCTAATATTACTTGTAAGTCCTCTGCATGAGCCTTGGTCTTTGTTTGGTTGGAATGCATATGTACGGTTGGTAGAGATCAGTTTCATGTTTGATTGCAGGCGTGTGTCGCAGTTACGTGAGTATATTATCATATTCTTTCTATCTCACATCACACTGACCATATTCTTATAGTGAGTGATGAGTGAAACTGTGAGAGTCTAGTATGTACAAGTCTTGCAAGGTCGACGGTTCAGTAGTAGTGTATTGGATGCACTCGATTATTTTGTGCCTTTCTCGGTTTGGAATTTGTATCCTAAGCATTGGTGTTCATTTTCGTATAATTGGTATTTTCGTATAATTGGTATAATTGGTATTTAGGTGAGTCATTGGTGCACTTATCCCTTACTTTGTATTTGATCTATTACTTGCTTGGGGACAAGTAAGGGTTTGATTTGGGGAGGTTAAAAATTTGACAGGTTATAGCGCATCTACCAAAGATTACTAACAGGTTTCTAACTAATATAGCTAGGGAAGTCGGGATCGTATCCACATGGAGACTAAAGTATTCTATTTGCTAATTAAAGTCCGTCTACATAACAATTGGGGTTGCTTTGCTTGATTTACTAAGCCAGTGACAAAAAAGAAAGAGTAGTAAGGGAGTATAAATGAGTCTAAAATATAGGACGGAAGGACTAGGATTGTCGACTTATAGGACGATTATCGGTCACAGTCATGGTCATAGATCAGTCGCCAATATCGGTCTAAAAGGTAATGAAAAGGTCCTCTCATATCGTAATTGCCCTAGAATGCCTCTAACGGCTCTCGCAATTTATTAGGGCACTCTAATGTTTGTAGAGGGTTTAACTCTCACCAGGCTTTGATCTTTGGTCAGAGTTAACCAATTCAATGAAATCGGTTTTGCGCACCAATCAATTAATCGCCATTAAGTGTTACAGTTAACAATAAAGAGAAAATAGTATTGACCGATCTAATAACCTAATTCTTGACCGCTAATCATCCATGGATTCCATAAATCCTAGCAAAGAATTTAGTCACTCATAAGTCATAATTGCATAAAGAATAACAACAATAAAATTAACAATGAAGAACTCATAATTAAAGAGCAATTCAAGTAATCAAGCATAAAACAATTAGTTAACAAAGCAACCCCAATTTCACCTTAATTGCTAGTTCCTTACCAGGTGGACTCGGGGACAGAAGCTTATCTAACTTTATTGACGAGATTTGGTTCATCTTTGCACATTTGGGCGTCAAAACCTCCAAGAGTCGTAACATATACCCGAAACGCGAAACTGAATTGACCTGACCTTATTTAACCTGACCCCAATGTTTATTATCCCATATTGGTCGTTATCCCCAAATAACTTGATAACAACCCACCCGAATATGATCACAACCCGAATTGACCCGACCCGACCCGACCGTGCCCGAATTCTTGCAAACCCGAATCCAAATTACTCAACTTGAACCCGTTTGCCAGGTTTACTGATCATTAAGTTGCCGTCAATATCTCAAACATGACTGCGTAACTGTCGGTATGGAGACACTTTATCAATTAACTTGGCAAAATTGACCGACTCGAATAACCTAACTTTTTACAGAATTGAGGACCCGAACCCAAGTTGACCAACCCAATAATACACAACTAAAAGATTTATTGTTGCACCGTTATAATTATCTCAAAATAACTTGATTAAAAGTGAGCAAACGTGACCAACTTCTTGCAAAATCAAAATTGACCTGACTCGAATTGAGCTAACTTGCATCCGGCTTGATGGACCCGTTTGTCATGTCCGTCAAAAACATTGGACAAAAGTGCAAAAGCAAGAGATTGAAAGGTTGATAAGTGAGCAAGAGTGAAGAGAGTCTCCGGCGGACCCCCATATCTTAAAAGAAGCGACTAGTAATGGCAGCGAGTCCAGGTTCATGTCAGCGAGTGATCTCGATCAACTCACAGATGGCGGTGGTTATGACGCGCCACATCGGTCATCTTCCTCACTCGCCTTCTACGCTTTTCCTCACTTCCCCTCCTTACTCTCCTCCTACTTCCTCTCCTTTCCGTCATGGTATTTACTCCTTTTATCCTTCTTTATTTATTAATTAATCTCATTGCCCATGGTATCAGAGCCCATGGTAGAAAGACCTGGGCATAAAAGAAAAAGAAAACTGGGCTAAGAAAAACAAAAAAACGCAGCCGTTGAAAAATAATACGGTTTGCTTGACGGCTGGAAGAGAGGCCAGAAAGCCCCCCAGTCTGATTTAAGTGGGCTCACATGTGAGGGGGAGTGTGAAGAAACCCGATTTCCCACATGTGAGTGTAATCCCACATTGATAAAAGAGGAGAGAATTTACCACCTTATAAGGCAAGAGGCTACTCCCTCTATTGCCAATTGGTTTTAGAGTGGAACCCCCTTGGGTTTATAAAGTGGACTCTCTCCTCAGTACGGGTTGGACCCAGGCCCAATTATGAAATTTAACAGTTGTGGAATCAAACTAGTTAACATTTGTTTACCATTCACATTTTAGTCGTCTTATTCATTTGTTTAACTTTAGATTTTCTATTGTCCACTTATCATCGACTAACTAATTACACAAATGGTCCCCTATTTTTTACTTGTCCTTGTGCCAAAAGCAAAGGTAAATAAATGACGGGAGGCTCCTTTTGTTTGGTCTTTGGCTCGTTCTCTTTAATTTACATCCCTCTACTCTTTCATATTCATTTGTTAACTAAAATGTGAGTGCTTTTTAGTCTGCCTTTTGTTTCTAAATTAGAAGTTCGAGATGAATCAGTAGATACGACCTCGTTGGTACCTAGCTTGTTCTTTGTTGGTTTCGCTCAGTTGTTGGTACATTTTACTCGTTTGTTATTGCTCATCTACTTGCTTTGTCGCAAGTTTTCATGTTTTCCCATTCTAAAGCGAGACCTCCTTTGTTGAATCAGAAGTAGCTGGATCACGAACAGTTACTATCTTGAGTAAAAGAACGGTACCTCTGGCTTTACTTGCTGCAGAGAAGGAAGAAGCTAAAGCTGTATTAACTTTGTTCTTGAAGAAACAAGGTTTGAGTAGCGCTGCTGCAGCTAGAACAATAAACAAGTCCGATCTTTTCATTGACCACCTTGTGTCCACGCTTCACTCCATCCATAAAGCGCGCTATCTCGTAGGTTTGATTTCACCTTTGATGCTACCTGATAGCCTCACCCCAATTCTTTTTCGAGTCGGGGCTAGGGTCTCTTTTTGCAGCTGCATGTTTAAACTCTCTTTTTCCGTTTTTGCTTGATAGGTCGAGAGCTAACTACCCTTGAAATCAGAGATGCTATTATTCCTTATCTTGAATCCCTACTGCAAGAACACGGACTTGCTTTGGTTGATGTTGTTGAGAAGTTCCCAAATATGCCTGTTAAAGAGAAATTGACCCCACATGTCGTTACCCGGGCTATAGTACCATTAGCTGTTAAAGAACTGCCAGATATAACTGTTGAAGCTAAGAAGCTTAAAGCTATGGCACGGGTTAGTGGATCTGTCCCCTTGGAGGAGCTTCCCCAGCATGTTAAATACCTAATTGAACTTGGAATGGATCTTGAGAAAATACAGCAGGTTACTCGAAAGTTCCCAGCTTTTGCCTACTACAGTTTAGAGGGAAAAGTTAAGCCCGTAGTCGAGTTTCTTCTTGACCTCGGCGTTCCCAAATCAGAAATTCCCATCATTCTTCGTAAGAGGCCACAATTATGCGGAATCAGTCTCTCTGAAAATTTAATACCCACAATGAAATTTTTGGAGGGTTTGGGTTTGGACAAGAGTAAATGGGCGAAGGTTATATATCGTTTTCCCCCTCTCCTTACGTATAGCCGGCATAAATTAATGTCGACAGTAGATTTTCTGTATGAGATGGGTCTTACGGCAGAGGATGTTGGAAAGGTATTAACACGGTGCCCCAACATTATAAGCTATAGTGTGGAGGACAATTTGCGACCTACAGCAGAATATTTTTCTTTGCTAGGTCTGAATGTTGCGATTCTTCTGCACCGATCACCACAGAGTTTTGGATTAAGCATTGAGGGGAATCTGAAGCCGGTTACTGACTTTTTCCTGCAGAGGGGCTACACTTTGGAGGATTTAAGGCTCATGACCCAAAGGTATGGGACCTTGTATACTTTTAGTTTGGAGGAGAACTTGATACCAAAATGGGAATTCTTCTTGACCATGGACTACCCAAAAACCGAATTGGTCAAATTCCCTCAGTTTTTCGGGTACAGTTTGAAGCAGAGGATCAAGCCAAGGGTTGCCCTTGTTAGAGAGTACGGAGTGAGGTTGTTACTGAACCAAGTGCTATCTTTGTCAGATACTGAATTTGAGAAGGCTTTGAAGAGGAAGTTGAAAAAACTTGGCGCCAATGGTTGCGTGGCTCAATAAGATAGCCCTACCCTTTCAGAATTTGCACTCTTTGTAATGCTTAACAAGAAGGATGTTTGGTATGACTTTGAAGAACTTTCTATTTAAAATGTTTGACGTGAATCATGCATTCATGTTTGGTAAGGTTTGGAAACGTGCTACTCGGACCGAGTTCCATTAGAAGTTTTGGTAGCTGATTAGATGAACCTCTTTGAAAGTAGGTCACTGGTCGAATGTACTTGTAACTGATTGAGTACTGCATCAACAATGCAGAATTGTGAATAGATCTGTTAATCAATTTCTTAACAATGGCTGCTTGCTCATTACATGACCATTTTTTTCCTGTCCATGCAATATACATGGTTGTTTCTCTTCTATGCTCGATTCCATGTCATGTATGATACCTAGTGTATTTGGTGTCTAATGGAGTACTCTATCTCATCGCCACAAATATAAACAGCAAAACTGCAGTATTAGAGGTACCGGACGGTAGCACGGACACTCCTCCTAACCAGCCGTTCCGTGTCCGATACACGGGCACCTATAAACAACTGCGTAAGAAATGAGAATGAATTATAGTTAAAGTTAAATTTTACCTTCAATTATTTACCGTACGTTATTTATAATTATAAAATACTCCGTATATATTATTAAATTTAAATAATGTGTCTCATATTCTAAATTTTACGGGATGTTATATTACGTGTCCGTGTCTTTTTGGTGCTACGTAGGTAACGGATCATGACTACCCTGGTTTGAGATATCTTGTTTTTCTTTTTTCTATTTTTCCCTTTAATTAACCATGATACTTGTGTTTTTGAAGCATCGATTCAAAGCATTATAACTGGTTGTCCTCAGTAATGTATTTTGAATACTCGGTCAAGTCAACAAGGTCTTAACTGGTTGTCCTCGCAAAAACACTTGTAATTTTGTGAATAGTAATAATATCAATGTAGTTTCATTGCTATTTGCTACAAAACACTGAATCAAAATTATTAAACTCATAGTACTGAGGAGCACTAAACATTTTTATTTTTATTCAGGACTATCTTAAGCTTACATGGGCATAAAAAAAAACTTATCCAAAGCTTAAGGCCTTGTTAGGCTGTAACTTGTCATAAATGGCAACACGAAACTTTTAAGTCAAGAGTTAGCATTAGGAATTCAGGACTTCTGCAAACATAAATAAATAAAAGAATGCACTGCTCGGAAAATTACAATCGAGTTAAACCAACTCAGACTATAACCTATAAGGCAAACAAAAAGATGCCAAAATGGCTACAAATTAAACTTTTCTAAACTAGGTCTATAAATGGTACAGAATAAGGTCCAAAGGATACATAAACCAATGACAGACAGAGACAGAGACAGAGCAGGCATTATATTGTCGAGACACCTAAGCACCTTCAGCAACAGCTAGAGCTGGACCATTGGAACGTCCTCCACGGCCACCCCTTCCGCGACCACCCCTACCACGGCCACGCCCTGCACCATCAAAAGCTAAAACTAAAATATTATGAGGGATATAATTATAAGGATACTTTCCTAGAAGACCAACTTCATGGTCAGAATCAGGATCAGACCAAATAGGTCGCAAGTAAAAAAGTCAAACCTTATATTTTGAGCCTCACCCTTATATCATGAAGGGTATTATCAAAGATTGTGTTTCTTCAAATTTGTTGGTTACCATACCTAGTGAATTAGCTTGGTACTATTCTTGGCCGCCCATTGGCTTTCAGTTGGTTTTGCTTAAGACCGTTTTAAGGTAAGACCTTTCACAAACCTACTTTTATTTTTCCCCTATTCAAATCGGCTCACTACTTTTATTTTTCCCCTATTCAAATCGGCTGTGAGTGCCGTCTTAACTTAGGACGGTTTTAAACAAGAATTTGTGATTGACTTTGAGCCTAAATATGATTGTTTTGGAAAATAAGGCCAAAGAAATTGAGCAAGACTTACCACGACCTGCTTGACCTGGAGGGCCTTGGTTGTAGCCTCCAGCAAATTGCTGGTCGTCATCCACGGGGCCATTGTAGCCAAAACCTCCCCTCCCACGGCCACGGAAACCACGACCACCACCACGTCCCCTACCTCGGGGGTAACCCCTGTTCTGATCCCAGCCTCCATCCTCATACTGAGGAGGAACAAAACCATTTCCTAAAACCAAATAATCTCTAATGTCAGCTATATATCATTTACATATTACAATATAACATTAGGGAAATCAACATATCACTACATAGCAAGGTACAAGCACAAAATTCATAAATATCGAATAAATTCCAAAGTAAAAGTTCATATCACCCCAAAAGTCAAAGTTAGCAGCTGCATAAATAAAGGGAATTCAATAGTTCAAACCTATTGCGCCTCGACCTCGGCCACGACCCCTTCCCCTTCCTCTTCCCCTTCTACCACGACCCCTGCCTCGAGCATTCGGAGATCCTTCTGTACCATTGAAATTGTGTCAAAGAACAGAGACGGCAAGACTAACATGAAAAATATATATAGGTACAAAAGGCAGTTAACTTAAATATACCTCCTTCATAATCATAATCATCTAATGGTTTCACTTGATCAGCTGGCAATGGAGGCTGATACCTACAACACATTGGAGACAAGCAAGTTTGCATCAATTTGACCAAGTGATAAATGGTAGTTCTGCTTTAGGATGAAACAATAAATCCCAAAGCCAGAAATAAGATCAATATATTCCAGCAGAAATGAAATGCCTAAAGATCCATCAGAAGTATGAAGAGGACGTCAAATGAGTATACAACATCTGATGTGACGCTGAACTCAACAGGAACTGAATTTCTAAGTTTCCATTGGTAATATCCAAGCCAGGTAACCAACTAACCAAGGCCACCGATTCTTATCACAATTTATATAACAGACACTTGAACATTAGGTAACTGGATAATTTCAGATGTTTACTCACCCAACAGCAGACGTATCCATCTCATTCTTTGAGAGGGTTATGGTAATCATCGAAACATGCCTGGTGGTTTCCAAACTGTAACAATAACATAAATGTCAGAAGGCCGAAAAACATGTGAGATGAACTCAGGAACACAATAAAGTGGCTCCGGAACTCAGGAATACAGGAATACATGCGGCAAAAGAACTTGAGACAGAACACTTACGGAAGGAGACCTTCCTCTAGTGGCTCCCACGTGTCAGTGATGTCAGTGGACCCAATTGATGTGATCTGGTGCAGACCGACAATTCTTCTCTGCATTTAAAAAATAAATGTAAGGGAACGATACACTTGACAAGTTGACCACAGGATAATCTTTACGTGACTAGAAATAAAGGAAATGAATGAAAGGACTCGACTAGACAACATAATCACAAAGGATTATACCTTAATCAATTCAACGATTGTGACAGTCTTGTTAATTGCTCTACCCATCGCCTTGAACACAATTTCATTGGCATTTTTCTCCTGCACAGTCATACATTATCATAAAAGTATCACCCAACATATCAAGAGAAAACTAGGCTTTCTGTATTTCTGAACTATCAAGCAGAAACAAGTCAGCGACACGATTTCATTCAATAAAACCAAACATAAACACCATGATCATCGCAGACAATACATTTCTAGAGCCAAAGATCCGCCTGAAAAGCACTTACCACTGTTTATGCATAATAAAGACCTTTTAGATGGTTGTGTGCCTCAAATACAAGCAATGTGCAATATAAATCGGTTCTCTGAGGCACTATACCACGGCACATAGAACTCAGAGAAACTGATAACATACACAAAAACTGAAAATGTTCTATCTCTATTGAAGCAGGCATAATTTGAGAGCAGTATTACTTCTACATCTTACATTTACTTCTCAACAGTAGTGTATATAGGTTGGTTAGCAAGGGTGCTTGCCCCAGCTGGCAGTGGCGTGGCCACATATAAGGCTTTCCGACAATTGACGTTCTTATCAACAAAATTTGTCTGATTTAAATTTTATGTCTATACGTCCCCGTAATAAAAGAAAGGAATAACAATTAAATGGTTCTGGCTATGCCACTGGCTGGACAATGAAAACCGCGACATTAAAACAAACGAATAGAACTGGCAAGAATAACACTCCAATCTATCAGGAGAGTGGCAGAACAAGAGGCTAGCAGGGAAAGTTTGCAATCAGACAATGAAAAAGTCGAAACTTTTAGTTAAAGTTTCCGATTTATTTTCTAGTTTCCGCTATTAGATTACTTTGGCACATCGTAAATATAAATAGTGGTTGAGCCACTGTTTTATCATCAGTCAGTGATTAGTCTGTTGCGTAAAAAGGTAAACAAATGAAGGAGACGGAATAATACGGAAATAAAAGAGTGGGAACCTGAAGAAGAGACATGGCATAGGTGATGTAACTGCGCATACGGCCTTGACTAGTAATACGAATCTCGTTCTCGTCAATAGCGGTCTCATTCTTCGGCTTCTCTACCTTTACGTATTGCTCCATCTCCTCTTTCGTTTTTACTTTGTTTCCCCTTTTAATTTTAATAAAATTAATTGATTTAATTAATTAATTAATAAATTAATGAAATAACAAAATCACAAAATCAATAAATTGAATCAAAGGGAAGAGAGAAAAAAGAGAGATGAGAAACCTGGAAGAGCCCTCAAGTTCGGCTATGTAGAATTGCTTCTGTTTACGCCCTAACCTCACAAAATCTCTCTTTCTTTAGCTTTTATATCTTCTTTTAAAGTCTATACTACCCTAACCACCTCCTTCTTATCCGCCTTTTCTACGGGTTTTGAGTTGGAACTTGGAAGCCCACTTCATACCATACTAGTGTGGAATGTCAATCCCGTGCTACTGCACGGTTTTTTAGATTGAGTATAAGAAAATTTGACATTTATATTATTGGTATTTAATTTTATATTTAACTAATTTTATACCTGTGTAAAATTTGCACGGGGTCACTTATTTAGCATTTTACTAGTTTTAAACCCGTGCAATTTGCACGGGATGCCTATAAAAAATTAGTATAAACAAATGTCAATCAAATATGCACATTAATGTGTATACTCTATTTCTTTTGTTATAATAATTCACTTTTGCCTTTGCATGATTTAGTGCACTTCTTTGATCATGATTCTTTTTAACATATTGAATATTTTCTTTATGACGACGAAGTTTTTTTCATTTCTTAAAACAATAGTAAAAGTGAGAATAGGTGCAGACTCGTGCAAACTGTGAATCGGTCCGATAGTAAAAGTGAGAATAGTTGCAGACCCGTGCAAACTGTGAATCAGGTCATAATATCTAAAATAAAATTAGTAAAAGTGAATCGGTCTGAATAGTTGTAGACCCGTGCAAAATGTTAGACCTGTTTTTTCATTTAGTCAAACTCGTGCACGTTTGTAGAATCCGTGCAAGTTTTAATGAAAATTTTAACCAGTTTTTCATTTATTAGGAAATGTTGGTTAGTGAAAGAAGGCGAACTGCAAAATTGTGACTCCTGTACGTTTAAAACGATGTAATCTAATTGTTAATTATTCAACTCTTGATATTATCCTATACATATTAGGTAACTAAAAACATTTCCATGGCTGGAACCATGAGGAGCGACTCACAGAGTCTATGGAGCCGGTTTCCCGCACCGCTTCATATAACAAACACTTCCAAACACCAATACATCACAAAACTGTATCCCAAACTCCAATAAACATGCCACAATCATATCACAATACATATCAATCTATCACATATACATTAACGAGAAGGATAACCTACCATTTAGTATTTCAAGTAGGGTTGTTCAAAATATGGTTCGGACTGGTAAACCGACCAGACCGAACCGTCCGGTCCAGATCGGGACAAACCGAAGCTTTACCGGTCCGGTCTTCGGGTCCACGGTTCTGCCTTGTCCGTTCTCCGGGTCAATCTGATCCAAACCCGGAAAAAAGTCGGCCAGGCCGGATAACCAGGTTAATAAGGTGAAATATGGAACTCGTGAGTCGTAATGTTATTAAACACATGTCTGGGAAGTAGCAATAGTCATTGTGAGTTTGTGACTCTCGGAAGTTGTGTAATTAAATAAAGGCCCATTGCACATTGAAATTTATCACTTACGAGTAAGTGGGAATTAAAAGTGATAATGCATTTAATTTTGTATGTATTCTATATATTAATATATTTCCTTCTACATTGAACTACATGCCCTCTCTTTGTGCCTGCCATATCTATCAACAACTTTAATCTCCCCTCTCATTTAAAGAAGGAATCAACTTTTCGATATCCTTCCATTTACACGGGTATTTTTTGTTTCTATTTTTGTAAGGGCTATTTTTTACTTTTATTGTTCGGAGTGATCGTTGATTCAACTTTAGTTTTAATAATTCACTCTGAGATCCTTTGTATGTCTAAATAATATAGCTACAGAGTTTGTAAATCAGTATGACTCACGAAGATTAATTAGCAAATTTTACAAGGGAACTTTGAAAACGAACATATTTATTCAACATCAGGTCCAAGACGTCCGGTTCGGGTTTTTGGACCGTAAAACTGGTCCGGCCCAGGTCCGGTCTCACTATGGCAGGTCCGATCTCCGATCTTTGATTTTTCATTTCATCCGGTATGCGGTCCAAGTAGGTCCGGGTAGGTTTTGGACCGGTGAACACCCCTAATTTCAAGCATATCATCACACAATAGTAATGTAATCACATGAATCATCATCAACGACTCTCTGAAAAAAGAATCAACCAAAATCAAAGAAAGGATGAAGCTAGGATCCTTTCATCAAACACGTCAATAATGATGATAATAATGATTACTACTTATTCTATGAATAACTAGTCTAATACCAGTAATCTAACTCAAAACCAACACTAATTAACAAACATTATGATAAGTGAATATTTGTATGATTTTAATCCCCAATTTAGCTCGGTTTTGTATGTCATTTGTGCTTTGTTAAACCACTTTATGAGCTAATATCGTCTTTTAGGCGAATTCCTATGTTCTAACATGTTTTGTAGGGAAAGTGACGTTTCTACGCCCTTTTTCTATATTCCCGAGCATTTGCTTAGAAACGGACGATTTGAAGAAGCAAGCTTGACCAAGTCAAAGGCATTTCAAGAAGGTTCACTGATTCGAAAGAGAGAAGAAGTAAAGACGATTTCGCAGTTGTCGGAAGATCGATCAGTTAGGCGAGGAAATCATCACTTTACATCAAACCCTATCAACAAACCCGACTCAAGAGGTCAAGGGGGGATAATGAAAGTCAAGTCATATGCAAGGGGAGATGAAACGAAAGTCAATTGACCAAGATCACAACTTACCCGATCGGGTAAGTGGTGTACCCGATCGGGTATCTCTGCTGATTCGAGCTTTTGCTTCGACTTCCTCCTTTTTCTCCTATGTGATGAATGCATGACCCCTTCCCCACGAAACCCTACTGCTATATAAAGGATGCCTCAGCCACCACAATGAAATGTACTTCACACAATTCTCTTATCTTTACAAAAAACCCTAGATTAGGAGGAGGGATACCTAGCCTCTCTTCTCTCATTTTCTTCTTCTTTTTGTCTTTAGTTTCTTAGTTTATTTCTGTCTTTTCTACATCAAAACCTTAGCTAAGATCAATAAGAATTTCATCTTTGTAATCTACTTTAAGTGGTTCAAGCGTTGTAATTCGTTTTTTTGATGAAATGTAATTCGTGGATCGACTATTCTATGCAAGGAATTTCTATTATTGTTGTCATTATCGTTGTTGATCGTCATCTAGGTATTCCTATCTTATCTTTTGTTTAAAGTCTTTATGTCTTCTATTTTGATTGTTATTTTCCATCCATGTTATCTTAGATTCATTTTGGTATCGTTATAATCGTCATTTCATTAGATTGTCAATTTAGCGTCGTTATTATCGCCATATAAAGAGTCTTAAACTATTGTCAAAACCAAATAAACATGTCTATCCTAGTTTTCATTGTTAACATCATCTTAGATTTAAACGTCGCCATGAGTGAGTAGTCGTCTTTCTAGGGTGTAGGGTAGCCATGTTAGGTTGATTAAAAGATGATAATTGGATAAAAGAAATTGTGCTTTTAAAACATTGTGTCTATGCATGTTTGGACTATAACGATAGTTGACGATTCCTGATCAAAATCATTGACTAAAATGGAATTCTTTTCCAAGGTAGAGATACGTGAATTGAATAGACAAAGCATGGCATGGTAGATTAAGACCTAGTAAATTGCCTAAAACAATGATTGTAATGAACACATCATTCTTACGAACTCACAATGAATTATTTGCATGTTCCAAATCCAATTTCATCAATATGTTAATCTACATGTGTGAACCTACTTCCCTAGATTCTTTCTATCATTGTTAATTCATCACCTGTTTTATTGTTTTCATTTTGATTTGCTTTTATTTTGTTTTCATTTATGCTTTTTAGTTTAGAAATCAAAACCTCAAAACCCAGATACTCGTTAGATAAGACCCAATTGCAAGACATTTCACATTCTATAGGAAACATTATCTCCCTGAGGATCGACCCCTACTTCCCTAATTACATTAATTTGTTATTAGCCTAGTCTGGGTAATTATCTTTGCATCGGGCTTGCGACAGGTCCGGTCAAATTTTGGCGCCGTTGCCGGGGAGCACGGTTTAGTTTTCCTTTTTCTTGTGATTTTTATTGCAATTAGTTTTATCTAGTCTTTAGGAACCCAAATTCCTTCAGACCTCTCTTGATTTTTCATCTTAGCTTTTCAATCTTATGCCCAGATCTTCTAGACTAGGGACCCCTATCTCTTTAGACCCCGATCTAGAAAGGACTCTGCGTAGGAGACGAAAGCTATTCAACGAAATCTCAAAAGCTTCTGATACTTCAAGTTTAGACCGTATTCGTGAGAAATACTCGGATATTTTATCTAATCTTGAAGGAGAAGAAGATCCATTCTCATCTCCATTCTCAAAAACCAATCAAACTTCAAACAACACTCCATCTTCATCTTCACAAAAGAAAATGGTTCGACTTTCAGACCATTCCAAACCAACTGCAGATACACTTCCAAGGGGTATTGCTACACCCCAAATCACAGCCCAAAACTTTGAAATCAAACCTGCCTTCATCAGTTTAATAGAAAGAAGTCAATTTGGTGGCAATGCCACAGAAGATCCCAACCTTCATATTCAAAACTTCTGTGACTATTGCTCCACAATTAGACAAACTGGAGTATCCCAAGAGCAGATTAGGGAAATGCTCTTTCCCTTCTCTTTAACAGGAAAGGCCAAACTCTGGATCAATAGCCTTGACCGAGTTGCCTTAGGAATAGCCGACTGGGATGGTCTAGCTCTTACTTTCTATCAAAAGTACTTCCCACCAGAACGAACCGCACTCTTACGGAGTCAAATCACAGGATTTCGTCAGAGAGGCGATGAAAGCCTTTATGAGGCATGGGAAAGGTACAAAGAATTACAAAGAAAATGTCCTCATCATGGCCTTGATTCATGGTTCTTAGCTATCACCTTCTACAACGGTTGTTGTGGCGAATCGCGTCGTATCTTCGACTCCGCTAACAATGGTCGTTTCGATCAGATCGATGTAGAAATAGCTAGTTCAACTATCGAGGCAATGGCAATTCACGACTCTCAGTATAGCAACTCACGTGCTATCCACTCAAAACCAAGCAGGAAGATTCAAGCAAAGTAGCACTCCTAGAAGCCCAATTAGCCCTTCTGCAGCAACAAGTAGGAAGCTCTTCTCAATCCAAGCAACATGTTAACGTCACTAGCCACGTAGTGGTATGTGAGACATGTGGGGTTGGCGGACACAGTTTTCAAGAATGTAGGAGTTCGCTAGAGCAAGTCAATGCCTATCAAGCATACAGACGAGGCAATGCTTTCTCAAACTTCTATAATGAGAACACAAAGAACCATCCTTTTTTGTCCTACAAAAGCACCAACATTCAGAATCCTCACCATCAGATTCAACAACCATTCATACCACCTCAACAGAAGCCCTATAATCCACCTGGTTTTCAAAACCAGAGACCTCCATTTCAACCTAACTTCAATCAACCTTACCAACACCAACACCAACCTCAACACCAACCACCCCAAAATCAAAGCCAACCCAATGACTCTAGTCTGAGCAAAATTGAATCCATGCTTCTCCAAGTTGTTCAAAAACAAGATTCAATGTTTGCTCAACTTCAACAGAGTGATCAAACTCAAGATGCTGCCATCAAGATGCTTGAAACTCAAATGGCCCAATTGGCTGCCTCTAATACCCAAAGAAAACAAGGCCAACTCCCACCTCATGGTGAGCAACCGAGGGACACCGCTAATGCTATCACCCTTAGGAGTGGTACCACTTATAAGGAACCTCAGCAACCCAAAGAAACAATAGTTGAGCCAACACCAGTAGAGAGCCAAAAAGATTCCCAACCATCCACCGATAAGGAAGCGGAGAACAAAGAAAAGAAGGATGAACCTGTGAAGGAACCAATCAAAATCCAAGTTCTATTTCCCCAACGCTTGAGGAGAAATCATAAGGAAACCCAGTTTAGCAAATTCATGGAAGTAGTCAAAAACCTCCAAGTAACGGTTCCCTTCACTGAATTAATCACTCAAATCCCTTCTTACACAAAATTCATGAAGGATATCTTAACTAAGAAGAGGACTTTAGATGATGTTTAAATCATAGCATTCACAGCTGAGTGTAGTGCTTTATTGCAAAATAAGTCCCCTCCTAAGTTAAAGGATCCAGGTAGTTTCTCTATACCTTGCACTATAGGCACCTACACAATCGATAAAGCTCTATGCGATCTAGGTGCCAGTGTAAGCGTCATGCCCTATTCCATTTGTGAAAAGTTGAATATGAGAATTCTCAAATGCACTAGTATTACTCTGCAAATGGCAGACCGTTCTTTAAAACAACCTATGGGAGTTTTAGAAGATGTGCTTGTCAAAGTAGGAAAGTTTTTCATTCCCGTCGATTTCATCATACTAGATATGGCTGAAGATTCTCAAATCCCTATCATTTTAGGAAGGCCGTTTTTACACACTGCCGGAGCAGTAATCGATGTTAAGAATGGAAAACTGACATTAGAAGTAGGTGATGATAAAGTCACCTATAACTTGAACAGTGCAATGAAAAGCCCCATGCTAGAGGAGTCTTGCTGTTTCATTGATATTGTCGACTCCATTATTGATGAATCTCTATATCCATCAATAATCGAGGATCCTTTAGAAGCAATCTTGTTGCTGGAGGATATCTCTTAGAATGACAATTTCGAGATCAGTGAGCTGGAAAAGGATCTGACCGGAAAAGAGATACCGTCAGAAGAAGTTCAAAAGTTCATAAGCTTAATTGATACTCCTGCCAAGGCAGAAGTACATAAACCTGAACTAAAACCTCTTCCCTCGAATCTAAAATATGCTTTTTTAGATGAATCTGAGTATTGCCCAGTCATAGTGAGTGCTCTCCTAGATGAAAATCAGTTAACCTCACTATTGACTGTCTTGAAGAAGCATAAAAAAGCAATAGGTTACAAACTTGAAGATTTAACAGGCATAAGCCCAGACTTCTGCATGCATAGAATCAATTTAGAAGAAGGCCAAAAACCTTGTGTTCAAGGTCAACGCTGTCTTAATCCCAACATGCAGGAAGTAGTTAGAACTGAAGTTATGAAATTGCTAGATACTGGCATAATCTATGCAATCTCTGACTCTAAATGGGTTAGCCCTCGTTCAAGTTGTTCCCAATAAAGGAGGAACAACAGTAGTCAAGAATGAGAAGAATGAGGTCATCCCCACAAGGATTGTGACGGGATGGCGGATGTGTATTGACTACAGAAAGCTGAATCAATCGACTAGGAAAGATCACTATCCTCTACCCTTCATTGACCAAATGCTAGAGAGGTTAGCTTGCCACAAGTATTTCTGTTATTTAGATGGTTACTCAGGATTTTTCCAAATCCCTATCCACCCTGAGGACCAAGAGAAAACCACCTTCACCTGTCCCTATGGTACTTTCGCTTATCGCAGAATGCCATTTGGCTTGTGTAATGCACCTGCCACTTTTCAGCGTTGCATGACCAGTATCTTCTCAGATTTTGTAAATCTATCATGGAAGTATTTATGGACGACTTTAGCGTCTATGGCATTTCCTTTGATAATTGTTTAACAAATCTATCCAGAGTTCTAAACCGTTGTGAAGAAGTCGACCTTGTTCTCAACTGGGAAAAGTGTCACTTCATGGTGAACGAAGGTGTAGTTTTAGGACACATCGTTTCATAAAGAAGTATAGAAGTGGATCGAGCTAAGATCCAAGTTATTGAACAGCTGCCACCCCCTGCTAATGTAAAAGGAATCAGGAGTTTCCTTGGCCACGCCGGTTTCTACCGACGATTTATAAAAGACTTTTCGAAGATAGCCAAGCCCCTGACTGAGCTCCTTTTCAAGGATGCACCTTTCAATTTCACAAAGAAATGCCTTGAGGCATTCAACAAAATCAAACGTGCTTTAATCACCGCACCTATAATCCAGTCGCCTGATTGGAATCTGCCCTTCGAACTGATGTGCGATGCGAGTGATTATGCCGTAGGAGTTGTTTTTAGGCAAAGAAAGGAAAAGTTTCTTCATGCGATTTACTATGCTAGTAAAACCCTAGATCCTGCCCAAATCAACTATGCCACCACCGAGAAAGAACTTCTCGCCATTGTCTATGCCTTAGACAAATTCCGCTCATACCTAATAGGATCAAAAGTTATTGTCTACACTGACCATGCTGCCTTGAAATATCTGCTTTCAAAGAAAGAGGCAAAACCTAGACTTATCCGATGGATCTTACTCCTTCAAGAGTTCGATCTAGAGATCCGGGATAAGAAAGGAGCAGAGAATGTAGTCGCTGACCACCTCTCAAGGATAAGAGTAACTGAAATAGGATTACCAACGCCAATTAATGATTCATTCGCTGATGATTCATTAATGGCAATTATGGACTCTTCTCCTTGGTATGCTGATATTGCCAACTTTCTTGTCAGTCGCCAGCTACCCTCCGACCTTTCTTATAACCAAAGAAAGAGATTTTTGCATTATGCGAAATCCATTGTTTGGGATGACCCCTATATTTTCAAGCAGTGCTCAGATGGTCTGTATCGACGTTGTATCCCCCAGTGGGAAGTAAAAGGAGTTTTAGAAGAATGTCACTCATCTGCTTATGGTGGTCATCATGGTCCGTCCAATACCGTAGCCAAAGTCTTACAATCCGGGTTTTTTATGGCCCTCGATGTTTAAAGATTCAAGAGACTTTGTTATGGCTTGTGATGCTTGTCAACGAATGGGTCAAATATCCAAAAGGCATGAAATGCCTCAAAACGGCATATTAGAAGTCGAGATATTCGATGTCTGGGGTATTGACTATCAAGGACCATTCCCTTCTTCAAATGTAAATCGTTACATCTTAGTCGCTGTCGACTATGTTTCGAAGTGGGTAGAGGCAATTGCCACCCCCACCAATGATGCTAGAGCTGTGATACGATTATTTAAGAAGATCATCTTTCCGCATTTTGGTGTACCCAGAACCGTGATAAGTGATCGAGGAACTCATTTCGGAGAAAAACAGTTAGACACTCTGCTTACCAAGTATGGTGTGTATCACAGACGAGGATTAGCCTACCACCCTCAGACCAGCGGTTAAGTAGAAGTCTCGAACAAAGAGCTAAAAACAATTCTTCAAAAAGTTGTCTCAAAATCTAGAACAGATTGGAGTAATAAGCTCGATGACACCTTATGGGCTTATCGCACAGCTTTCAAAACCCCGATTGGAACATCTCCCTATCAGTTGGTTTATGGAAAGGCCTGTCATCTCCTTGTTGAGTTAGAGTACAAAGCTCACTGGGCTATCAAAGAACTCAACTTAGACACTAAGCTTAGCGCTGATAGACGGCTTTTGCAACTCAATGAGCTAGAAGAGTTTCATCTGCAAGCTTACGAGAATTCTAGGATCTATAAAGAGAAAACGAAGCGTTGGCACGACAAGAGGATAATCAGAAAAGAATTCAATGTCGGTGACCAAGTAGTTCTCTTCAACTCCCGTTTGAAAATTTTTCCAGGAAAACTTCGATCAAGATGGTCTGGACCATTCACTGTCACATATGTGAGCAAATACGGTTATGTGGAAATAATGGCTAGTAATGGTGAAAAATTCAAGGTCAATGGACACCGATTGAAACTCTACTACAGCAATTCCATGATCGGATGCTTATATATTGTCTATATAGAGCGTCAATCCCCAACCAGATGATTCCATAGAAGAATTCGTCGAGCGGGACGTTAAACCAGCGCTTCTCGGGAGGCAACCCGTGTTTCCTTTCCTTTTTGCATTTTATTTTTGCTTTCCCTTTTTCGTTGTTTTGTTAGATTTATTTTGCAGATGAAAGAGTTTTTGAAGAATATATAAGGACCTTCCTTGTCAAGTCCAAAAGACTAGCTTGGGGGAGTCCGCGCTGACTAGTAAGCTTCACTCTCCTTTCATTTTTCTTCCCTTTTTACCCTTCTTCCCATTGAGCATCTCGTTGCATATTTAGTCTTTGTGCTCACACTGAGGACAATGTGATGTTTAGCTTGGGGGAGGGATTGCATTTTCCCATTTTGCATTTTAGTTGTTTATATTTTTCAAATTTTTGAATAAGAGAAAAATTAAAAAAATTTGAACATAATTGAATGTTTTTCATGCTTTGCTTGCTTGTTTACTATGCTATCATGTTCCATTTCCCAAACTTAGAGCTTTCAAAAGATAATGATTCAATATTCATTGAATTGTGCATACATGGGGAAGTCTTGTACACAGTAGGCATGTAATGAATCTATAGATGAGTACGCTTGATTTTGACATTTGGCAAGTTACATATATTGTAAGGTAGAACCTCCTTAGGCTGGTACATCTATACCCAGTCTCATCTAGGTGTGTGTAGTTCTCCTTGTGATGTGTGTCATGTCAAAACTCATAAGTATGGTTCGCATTTCATTCCTATAAGCATTGCATTCATGATTCACTAAGATTTGAAGCCTTTTCCACGTTGAATTACCCCTCAAAATTAGCCCCTTCATACAAATATTTCACAAGATAATAGCTACATATAAAAACGGCCTACCTTTTGAGCTAGTAGCTAGACTATGGTGTATGGGTGCTCTTTTGAGAATATTTTGTTCCTTGATGTCAAAGTGAATTTAGGAGAACGAAAATGTTCAAAAAGTGATGTTGTGTTCAGAAAAAGAAAAAAATTTGAAATAGAAAAATGAAAAAATTGAAAAGAAAAAAATCAAAAAAAAAAAAAAATAAAGAAAAAGAAATAAAATAAAAGAAGTTGTGAGTATCTCCTCAAAATGTCAATTCAATGTTTAGAAGGAGTTCACTCTTGTGTTTCGTGTGTAATAAGTCAATCCGTTCCTTCTGGCTTCGTTATTCGTCTTTTGGGAATTAATCGAAAGTTTGGATTGAGTATTCATTTATCATTGGTCAGTTGCTAGCTCATTCTAACCTTCACATGACCATAACTGTTTGTCCACCTTTCACCCATTTCCCAAAGCCTTCTTCATATTTTTCGGCTTCTTTTCTATGTGCATTGTGATCTTTGACTTGTGTTTTGAATTGTTTACCATATTAGACTGCGGACACATTTTCATAAGTCGTAGATAGGTGAGTGTCTCAAAAACATTTACACATAAAGAAATCACCTTTTGCATACATGAGTGTTCGAGTGTGCCGTGAGAGTCCATTTGTCAAAAAGATCATGCAAGAGCCGAAAATTCTGTAGTGAAATTCTTTGTGCTGCGCCGTTATGTAAATCTCAGCCATGTTTATGTATCATTCTTGCCCACGTTGTTTTTGGTTATGATTCATTATGTTTCCAAAGTTTTACGTTGAGATTTGTTTCTTGATTGTGTAGTAGCCAATGCTTGCAACCCTTGTCCTGGTATTGTTTGTTATGTTTGCTTGAGGACAAGCAAAGGTTTAGCTTGGGGGAGTTTGATAAGTGAATATTTGTATGATTTTAATCCCCAATTTAGCTCGGTTTTGTATGTCATTTGTGCTTTGTTAAGCCATTTTATGAGCTAATATCGTCTTCTAGGCGAATTCCTATGTTCTAACCTGTTTTGTAGGGAAAGTGACGTTTCTACGCCCTTTTTCTATATTCCCGAGCATTTGCCTAGAACCCGACGATTTGAAGAAGCAAGCTTGACCAATTCAAAGGCATTTCAAGAAGGTTCACTGATTCGAAAGAGAGAAGAAGTAAAGACGATTTCGCAGTTGTCGGAAGATCGATCAGTTAGGCGAGGAAATCATCACTTTACATCAAACCCTATCAACAAACCCGACTCAAGAGGTCAAGGGGGGATAATGAAAGTCAAGTCATATTCAAGGGGAGATGAAACGAAAGTCAATTGACCAAGATCACAACTTACCCGATCGGGTAAGTGGTGTACCCGATCGGGTATCTCTGCTGATTCGAGCTTTTGCTTCGACTTCCTCCTTTTTCTCCTATGTGATGAATGCATGACCCCTTCCCCACGAAACCCTACTGCTATATAAATGATGCCTCAGCCACCACAATGAAATGTACTTCACACAATTCTCTTCTCTTTACCAAAAACCCTAGATTAGGAGGAGGGATACCTAGCCTCTCTTCTCTCATTTTCTTCTTCTTTTTGTCTTTAGTTTCTTAGTTTATTTCTGTCTTTTCTACATCAAAACCTTAGCTTAGATCAATAAGAATTTCATCTTTATAATCTACTTTAAGTGGTTCAAGCGTTGTAATTCGTGGATCGACTATTCTATGCAAGGAATTTCTATTATTGTTGTCATTATCGTTGTTGATCGTCATCTAGGTATTCCTATCTTATCTTTTGTTTAAAGTCTTTATGTCTTCTATTTTGATTGTTATTTTCCATCCATGTTATCTTAGATTCATTTTGGTATCGTTATAATCGTCATTTCATTAGATTGTCAATTTAGCGTCGTTATTATCGCCATATAAAGAGTCTTAAACTATTGTCAAAACCAAATAAACATGTCTATCCTAGTTTTCATTGTTAACATCATCTTAGATTTAAACGTCGCCATGAGTGAGTAGTCGTCTTTCTAGGGTGTAGGGTAGCCATGTTAGGTTGATTAAAAGATGATAATTGGATAAAAGAAATTGTGCTTTTAAAACATTGTGTCTATGCATGTTTGGACTATAACGATAGTTGACGATTCCTGATCAAAATCATTGACTAAAATGGAATTCTTTTCCAAGGTAGAGATACGTGAATTGAATAGACAAAGCATGGCATGGTAGATTAAGACCTAGTAAATTGCCTAAAACAATGATTGTAATGAACACATCATTCTTACGAACTCACAATGAATTATTTGCATGTTCCAAATCCAATTTCATCAATATGTTAATCTACATGTGTGAACCTACTTCCCTAGATTCTTTCTATCATTGTTAATTCATCACCTGTTTTATTGTTTTCATTTTGATTTGCTTTTATTTTGTTTTCATTTATGCTTTTTAGTTTAGAAATCAAAACCTCAAAACCCAGATACTCGTTAGATAAGACCCAATTGCAAGACATTTCACATTCTATAGGAAACACCATCTCCCTGAGGATCGACCCATACTTCCCTAATTACATTAATTTGTTATTAGCCTAGTCTGGGTAATTATCTTTGCATCGTGCTTGCGACAGGTCAGGTCACATTATAAAGGAATCCACTAATACCTAATTAAAACTCCCAAAGAAAGATAAGGAATCAAAAGATGAGAAAGAAGGTGAAGCTTACCAAAGAAACGAAGGAATCAAGAAGGACAAATCCAATTCTAAGAAACCAAAAATTAATCGATCCAAGATGAGGTTGAAGGATATGAGGAGTAATTTAGAGATTATGAAAGTTTAGAGAGAGATTAGGTGGAAAAGATAAGGTTAGGACTAATTATAATGAGAATTATCATAAAATAACCCATTACTCAAGAAATAGATTAGATTCTGGAAAAAACTAAAACCCGAGCTTACTCCGTCCGGTACAAGGTTTACTCGAACGAATTCATATGCAGTCGGTTGAGTGACACTGAAGCAAGACTGAAATAACACATCGGGTACACCTACTCAGTCGCGTTAGACTCATACTCAGTCGAGGAACCACCAACTTGATCCCAAATGTGACAAACCTCGCGATAGCGGAAATAAAAGATAACAAGCATGCGATTTAAATAGAGCAAAATACGGGATTTTTAAAACTTTTTACATGCCGAAGGAAGAATACGAGGAATGTCAAATAAATACCAACTAAAGTATCAAATACTACAAAGAGACATAGTCTCTCAAAACGAAATCAAGCATAAAAGTTGTTTAGTAAACTAGCTAAGAACGTCTATGGGTGAATCGTCAAGTCCAACGCCCGCTCGCTCACACCCGAACCCAAAAACAAGAAAAGATCCATCCAAGCAACCTGTTCATTCATGAAAAACATGAACGCCACCGTCAGTGGGGAATAACTCCGAGTTCTCCCAGCCATATCAAATTAAAACGTACATAAGCAAGCACGTAATCATGTAAACATATATATCATGCCGGATATGAGAATAACATTATGATAATAACAATATATGAGTAAATAAAACCATCATCAGTCATCATAATGCAAAACAAGACTCGGGGAAGACTCCCCTTGGCAACCATATAGAACACTAAGGGCTTGCATCTCACCATTAGCGACATATGCTTGAGAAGGTAAATGGCACTATGTACATAGCAAGTATGATCAAAATACGTCCACGGGATAAACGTTTCCCTGAACCCATGTACAAAGCAAGTAAGATCAAAATACGTCCACAGGATAAACGTTTCCCTAAACCGATACACGATAAACGTTTCATATATGAAAGACTCATTTCCTCCCGGTAGGACGACAATAATAATACGGTCCTAGTCTAAACCTGGCCAGACTCTCGGAATAAACGTGTTCCGATTCGACATGCGATAAACGTTTCGCATCCAAGACTCGGTCAAACACAGAAGCCGAGTACCCCAAATTCGGTCAAACTACTCGAAAGAGGCGGAAAGAGCACAAGAATCATAATCAAGCGGTACGCTACATGCAATGACACTACCTTGCAAGGATACAACATTTGACGGCTGGCTCGATCAACGCATTGCGTTCACCTCCCAACAACGTCGTCATATCCCCACTAAAACATGCATCCAAGCATCAAGGAGACACCCCATTGCTCTGACATTCCAGTCTAATGAGGATAAGGTGTAGCCGAGAAATGAGAGTCCATAGCACTCAACAAGTAGTGCTCAAATCAAAACATAAGGTAAAACCGACTCAAGAGAGGACATATCAAAAACCGTCACAAAATATGTGATATAAGCATATGAGATATCATATATTCTAAACATGAATATTTCATGTTATTACGTAAGTTTACACGATAAAAAAACCATACAAACTATTTCATGTGAAGTCATATGGAAAAGAAATGAGAATAAGCTACAGGGGGTGCCATCCGGTCAGGAGGACCGGCCGCCGGCTACCCGGCTGGCACTACAGCAACAACAAATACAACAATAAAAATACAGGGGATCCCCAGCCGGTGGGTGTGACCGGCCGCCGGCTACCCGGCTGGGGACGCAAGCCAAATGAAAAGAAAGAAGGAAAATTGGGGAAGGGGGAGTTTCAGCCGGTCAGGCGGTTGCCGGGTGGCCGGCTGGGACTCGCATGCTAACAAAAGTTCAACAAATTCACCAGGTGTTCCCATCCGGTCGGCTGACCGGTCGGCCAGTCGGCCGACTGGGACTTACGCCTTATCATAATTCCACGAAACAACCATTTCAGTTCTGACCTGCCCCAGCTGGTCGCCTGACCGGCGGCCTGTCGTCCGGCTGGGACTACAAACACGAGATTTCAGCATAAACAACAACCAATCCAAAATTTCATGGTTACTTATCCAATTCCAACAACATTTACTAGCATCAAACCACATTGAGTGTACATTAATCATCATCAATCATTGAATAAACATCAATTAAAGCAAAACCCACACATATTTAATGCCCAACACAAGTTCCAACATATTGAATGAGCATAATTAATCACTTGAATACTACTTAGCATATGATTAGTGAAAGAAGGCATGAATGGTGGAATTCACACATATGAAAGGCAACAAGTAGGTTTCCTCATGAAATTCAAACAAAGGTTGCATCTTTCTCTACTAAAACCACAATTAAAGCATTAAGAACGTAAATTTATATCAAGTAACCCTTCACCGTTACCTTTTTGCGTCTTCACTAATCTTCTTCTTCTTCCTCCACTAGAAAATAGTCTCGGTCTGGATCTTGGAAGTCTCCTCCTACAAATTTGATACAAAAGATGAATATTTCACCTTGGAAAAAGATGAGAAAATGAAAATGAGAAAGACTAGACTTTTCTTAACTTACAAGGAAGAGAAGAGGAAAAAAGAGAGAATAGGCTAAGAATCAATGAATTTGGATGAGAAATGAATGAGTTATGGTAGAATTTAGGTAGGAAAGTTGAGAGCTCAACAATGGTGATGGTGGTTAGGGTTTAGTGTGTTCGTGAGAGGTTGAAGAGAGTGAATAGTAATCTGAAAAGTTGAGTGGAAAAATGGGTAGGGTAAGGGCTAGGTTGGGTGAGTGGAGAATGAGAGAAAGGCCCAACATATGGACCAAGGTGTAACCCACCCGAAATTCCGAGTAGAGTCCGAATACGGACTCGGATTTGCTAAATAAGGCACGGAAAACTAAATTCTATTCTAAATCTAAAATTAAGCTAATTAATATTAATAAAATATTATTAAATTATAACGGCTAAGATTACGGGTGTTACACCAAACTCCCATAATACCAACAAGCACCCTCTACACGGTCTCTTACTCGGTCGATTCAAGGCTAACAAAGGAAACTAGTATTACAATGGGGATGCAACAAGTCTGGTTCGCAAGGGTGGTTACGACGGCAGTGGTAAGGAGAGGAATGGTGTACATCTTTTTGTTAATCTTAATATATTTTTTTGAAACCTAACAGGTTAATATCATTAAATCAACCAACAAAACAAGCATCTACCTCATGTAGCCTACCAAGACATATAGTTTCCCCAAATACAACTGATAAAATATGCACATGTGCATGAGCTACCTCATTATTTCTTCTACTATAATTTGATCAAATAATAGAAATAAATGTTAAACAAATATTAAGAATATCATCTAAAACAAGGTAAACAATGCTATGATCCGTCTTCCGCGACTTAAGAGCGTCGATCACTTGGAAACAATCACTCTCTACCAAAATAGCATCATACCCCGCCTTCGCAGCTTCTTCCAATTCGTCAAGCACTGCGACCACATTCGTTACTCGAGGTTCCGACACCTCCTTCATGTAATGAGCTATGCCCTACAAAGCCTTGCCTGAATTGTTGTGACATATTGTACCCACCCAAGCCTCGCATCGACGTTGAGTTTGACCCACCCCCTGCTCGATGCCTACCACCCATCCTCTTCATTCCTTCCTCCTAGGTCCTCCCTATTCCTTCCCCCTCCACCAGCACCTTACACCCTCCCTTAATCTCCTCACACAACCTCTTGAGCACCATTTCAACTTCGGCTTGACCCCCCTTGACACCACCCGATTCCTTAGCCTCCAATTTCCCAACACCCAACCATCATACGCTCATAATCAAGCTCCACCATCTCTCTCCAGCAGCCCTCAACCCATTCTTGAATCCTCGAATGAGCGCCTCACTCCTCCGTTACCAGAAGCAGCCCTTCCCACACCCCCACAACCAACCAATAATCACGAAATAAATGTGGACACGACCCGATTTGACTATGACACTAATGACACATGACATCCTCACAATTGTTATCGCATGGTTGCACAATTGCCAAAAGAAGAGCTTAATCTGAGGCCATACTCGAGGATCTTCCCTAGCTTATTCCAAACCCACTTTCCCCCCTTACCAACTTGACGGTTCCCAGTGCACAAATCAACACGCTCGAGAAGTCTATATGGAGATTTAACACTGTAACTTCAATCCCGCTCTAAACTCCAATACCATGAGTCGCTTTGTCGCGCCGTACTAAGCCTTATATTCCGAACCCGCTCACGCTGAAATGGCAGCAAATACATCATAAGTTGTTGCCCATCCCACCCGCGCCCATTGCTTGTCATAAGCTTTGACAGTTTGATCATGGTATTACCTATAACACCTCACTCACCGGGGTGCCTTTAAGCAAGACCTTCCAGAGTGATTCCCGAGGTAGTACACATCAAACTCAAATCTCAAAATAAGTTTACATAATTAATTAAATGAAAAGACATGATATCCAAATGCAACAATTACAACCACAAAACTCATAATTCAAATTAAAAGTCCAATTAGGGTCTTTTACCAAAATAGTTGTTTCTTTCAAAGTATTCGCCAAAATAGCCGTTTCTTTAAAATATTGTCCAAACTAACCATATGATCATTTTAATTACTAGAATAACAATTGAATTATTAAGTTGGCTTACAAAGTAATGTTAGCCAGTTCGGTTCGGTTCAGTTGATTAGGCATTAAATTTACCAATAATTAAACTTGTAAATTATGGTTAAATTTAAAACATTTCTACCACATTATAAAACTAGATCATTTAGCTAGCCGTAGGCTATTGTAAGAATTTGATATTGTAGTAATTTAGTGCAAATAAATTATGTGCAAAGATTAAAGACCCACTGTAACAACCCGAAAAGTACCCTATTTTTCTAGTGAAAATATTTTACGAATACTTTTCAGCCTGTTTAAGTTTTAAAGTGGAATTTATTGTTTCCAGTTGAATTTTGAAATTCCGAGTTCGTATTTGGAATTTTTGAGAGATTCCATGAGAATCCCGTTTTTAAGTCAACTTTGACTTTCGTTGACTTTTTCCGACTCGCCTTGTAATTTGAAGACCGAAATTTTATTTAAAAAAATAATATTTTTAATTTATTTTTATTAAGATTTATTTGGATTTATGAAAATTTAATATAATTTTTTTGAATTTATTTGGAATTAAAGAATAACTTTTACGGTTTTAACCCGAACGTCATTTAACTATTCCCGAGTCATCTAAAATCCCGAAACAAACCCGAAACCCGACTTTGGCATGAGTCACACGCCCATGTCACCTTTTTCCACTCACTTTAGGATATTTTCATTCTTTTTATTAAACTAATAATAATATCTTAGATAATTATAACTTTATCGATCCGTCAACGAAAATTACGCAAATCGTTTACAAAACAGACCCGATTCTTCTAACATCACACGGCTCCCTCTCCTCTAATAGGACTAGATATTTTCTTTATTTTTCATTACAATAACATAATATCTAGATATTTGATTTAATTAACTTAATATCTAATTAATTGTCTTATTATAATAATAAAACCCGAGTCAATTCCGTAACAACAATTTCAAAACCCGACTCCATTTTTCCCTATAATTACACGGCACTCCCACCCCACTTTACTCACTAACTACTTTTTCATTTTACACTAAATCAACTTAAGATCAAATTAACACTTTCTTTAATATAATCAAAATCGTTCTTGGTGTTCTTGAGCGTTCTTCATCGTTCTTGAGCAAAATTGTCACAAAACATTCGTTACTTGTTCAAATCCGTCCTAACTTATATTTCTAGAATCTCCTCTTCGCTCTCCATCTTCAAGTACGGTTTATTTTCAATTCCGACAAAATCGTTTTCAACACTTTAATTATGGAAAATCAAGTTTTTATTCTAATAATGTTATTCTTGTCATTTCTTATAGTGGAAGATTTTGAAGACGAGTTTGGTGACTCGTATATTTTAGGAGAAGATTAGAAGACGGGTTTCTTATTTTCTTAGTTCTTATTATTTTGGTGCTACTTGATTTTGCTAGCTAAGGTAACGATTCCGATTTACTCGACGAATTAATGTCACATAACTTTTGTTTTTGGTTCGTCTTTTGTTTTAGTTCATATTATTGTTACTTATGATTTTTAGTTAGTAACATGATAAGTAGTTGTTGTTATTATGTTTTATGAATTTATAGCATGTTTAGTATTCTTGACATATTGGTATGATTTATTTATAACCATGATTTTTGTATGATTGATGGTTAAATTGGTTGTTAAAAATGGATGTTGTTAATTAAAAACATGTTAGAATTAATTTGGAATGGTGGTGGTTTGAACCGTGGAGAATGGCCGGAAAAACCAGCCCAAACCGGCCGGTTCAGGCCCGGTCTGGATTTGGTCCGGGTATGGTCCTTGGGTCTTGTGTCGATACTTGTTTGTTTTGTTGTTGTTATGACGGGTTTTAAATATGTTAAGCATGCGGGAAATATTAAGAAACGGTTTTTAGTAAAGTCGATCAAAAAGCCCAAAACAACCCAAAAACAGGCCGTGGGCCCAGTCCAGGCCCGTGTCTTGGTCGGCCCAAGTCAGCCCGTGGGTCCCTTCGTTTGTCTTGTGACGGTTTTTGAGTTATTGCCATTTTATCGTGTTTTGTAATATTTAGCAAGTGGGAAATGTTAATAAGTAAAATATTTAATAAAAAAAGGTTTTTCATAAAATTATTATTTCTCACATGTTAGAAATTATAATACGAGATTGTAGTTTAAATTGATATCCTTTAAGTCAAGCGGGTTTTTGTATGATTTAATAATTCACATGTTAGAAGTTTTAATAAAATAACATGTAATGAATATGTTGATTTTTTATGATCAAGTCTATGTGGTAAAGACTCTGTTTCTAGCCGGTTTGACCAAACGGGTTTGGTCAAACTAAGATCTAGTCAGCGCCGTTTTGACTGATGACCCGTCGCGGGACTCGGGTCGGGGATTTGTCTTCAAGTAAGGTTGTATTTAATTAATGAAATAGCCTTAGTAGATATGAGGCGATATGTTATTTGAATATGATTTATATGTAATTAGTCACATGATAGGAGGTGTTATTGTGATGTTTAATTATATGGTTGGTGTCGTGTTGAATAAGTACCCATAGAGAATTATGAGTATATGGCGTCTTGACCATTCTAATTCTAAATGAGTATTTTGGACCATGACATTGATAGGCCGTACTATCTTTAACGAGCATATGGAGTTTACCGCTTGATAGCTTTTGTGTCTCGGCTTGGTGGGTTTATATCCAAGTCGGGGCATGGCTGCCTAATCCATTTTGGGGATGGAGCCAGCTTAAGTACTAGCCATCTCTGCTTAGGGGGTCGCCTAGTAGAGTTTCTCATGTACGGTTATGTCATGGGACGGGGAACGGAATAACTGTTGTCGCTAGGTCTGATCAGTCTAGGACTAGGATGTTTTCCTACCTTGTGGTATAGCCTCGAGTTACAGAAGTCGACTATTGACTGGACTAAGAACTTATGCCTGTTTCTAGAAGTATTGGTCTTTCATGTTTGATGATTATATGAATCTTAGAAGGTGAGATGCAAGCCGGCTAAGGTTGATAGAGTTTGGATTACCGGTTGTTAACTGATTCACATGATATTATGTTTGATTAGGGTTTGAGTGTATCATGGCCATGTTAAAGGTAACCTCTGAGCTAGCATACCAGCTTCCCTACCTCGTGTTATAGATTGTTAACGGTTTCACATGATAGCTTTCATATGCTAGGTTATATGTTAGTTATTTGTTTCATAACATGAAAAGCATATCGTATATGTTAAGTTTTGTATTTTCCATATACATCTCTTTTATGTTATTCATGTTGTATTAAACTCGACATTTCGTGGCTGGGA